>CAEFZX010016101.1:0-249021 GCA_903066825.1 Alfaro cultratus | reverse complement strand
TGGTTCTTTTCATGCTTATTTTTCAGTTTTACAAAAAATTTAAGTTCAGACGCCTCAACGTTTGGAGTTCTTTGTTCGCCATCTGTGTAATGCAGTTCAGCACATCTGTTAAGGACAGAATACAAATTACTAATGTTTTTTTTTTATATATACTGTTCTAACCATTAAACAATCTCCTCTTCAGTTCAACCTTGTGAGTGGAGACACATTGTTGATGTTACCATTATAAAATAACTTACAATTGAGTATTGGCAAAGATCAATGCAACTTTCACAAGTGGTGGAGCATTGTTGTTAACAGCTGCTGATAGTAACTAAAAAAGTTACTTTATTGTAACTTAGTTACTTTCCAAATCAAGTAGTCACTAATCTAAGTTACTTTTTCAAGGAGTAATCAGTAATCTGATTAAAGTTACTTTTTCAAAGTAACTATGTTGTAATTGATGTTAAATATCTTTCAGTTGTGAAATCATGAAAGTGTTTTTGTTTTTTTGCATCTGCACTGAAACCAACCAGACACAATATTGTTTTCTTAATGTACAAAGAATCATGTTTATTAGGTGTGTTAGAGGTTTCTTAAAAGATGCATGTAGAGTGAAAAGGAAAGGAAAAAAAATAAACTGAGTCAGACAAGATAGAGATAAACAAATCCACAGTATATTCTTTTGCTCTCGTAAGATCTAAAGTAGGCAAAATGTGCACTTTATTAAAAGTTGACACAATTTTCTGGTGGAAATATTTAATAAGAATCAACAAACCATGTTCTGCAACTTTTATCTGCATTCCTGCCCCGATACACCTGAATCCAACGGTCAAACTTTTGTACAGCCTTTTTATTCAGGTGTGTTAGAGCAGAGATGCATCCAAAAGTTGCAGGATAGTGGCACTCAAGGACTGGAGTTGCTGACCCCTGTTTTAATATATATGACTGGTGTTGATCAAAATAACACATAAGTGGAGAAACAGACTTCGTAATTGCTTTTAGGGGTTGGATTGAGCCACTCTACGTCTCTCTTCCAATGTTGTCCATAATTTGGGATAATTTCTTCAGCACTGAGCTACAATCCAAGTACACTTTTGTCACAAATTATAGTCAGAACCATTTCACGGCAGTAATTCTGGCTCGAAATGGGAGTGAAAGCTCAGTTATTTTAACAGGGTCTGGACATATGGGACTGTCTCACTATTTTAAGTAAAATTTGGTCACTGACATACAGCTCACGCGGCACCTATAGTAAAAAAAAAATTCTGTAGTTTGAACACTAGCAGCCCTGGTTTTCTTCAGTAATGGTTTCATTTGTTGATTGAACTACTGCTGCTAAGATTATTTTAAATGTTTCCTTGTATAGTGCTTTAAATTGTTTTAAAACATTTTGATGGATCCCTCTTTCATTTCTGCTGGCACTATGAGTAACTATGGGTTCAGCAATTTATATCCAGTCACATAAAATCTAAATTTCCGACATTAGGTTTTGAAAATCATGAAGGATGCCAATTTGATGTTTGCTTCTATGTTTTGAGCTTTCGATTTCTGTCATAAGATGAGGCAATATATCACTATAAATCAGTTTTCTGTATAAGAGAAAAGCAGAGGGAAACAGTTCTCATCATTTCTGAGGTATAGCAATGTTCTGACTTGAAGTCGAGTCTGGATAAATGCAAGATGGTTAGACAAAATTCCTGAGTTTAGCCTTTGATGTGTCTAATCCCATTTAACCCGAATCATTAACTGGATGATTTATTTTCACACACAGGCACCCAAACAAATTGGCCGGATGGTTTTCCACAGAGCTTTGAGATGGCACTGACTGCAGATACCCATGCATAGACATTACATTTTTTTTGTTACGTTTATGTGTTGGACATCAGGCAAACCTCAGGAGAGCATATTCCTATTACACGTTTTGTGAATTGCTTTGGCATATTTCACACATCATTCTGAAGATTTGTAAAATAGTAAATATCTCAGAACATTTAGAGAAAACGGCACAAATGAGGAACTTGTTCAGATACTTGGTCTGTATCTGAAAAATAAATATATCAGTCAACAGATCTGTAAAAACCAATGCCATGTATCAAGGCTACAGGACACAATACTGGAAAAGTTTTATCTGTATAAGAGTTTCTGATTTAAAGTTGGAAAACCATCAAAGTGACTTATGCATTTATATATTAATTTACAATTGAAAACAGATAATTACATACACAGTAACAGAAAAGAAAATAGCCTTTTTTTTGTCTGATCTTAAATATTTTCTGTTTTAGGGTAGATGGGAATCTACAAACCATAATCATTCATGTATTATTTATTATTTATATTTACTAAAAGAAAGACTAATGAAATAGATATGTTTTTAGGATTTTCTTTGTTACATTCTTTAAATCCAGAAGTTTATATTAGTTTACCTTTAAGCAATTTCCAAAAGTCCTGATGACTAATTAACCTCTCAGGAGTTTCACGAAACAACAAAAAAAAATCTGAAGACACACCTGTGGATGTGTTTTGAGGTGATGATTCAAACACACTGCTTTCTTGTGTGAAAGTGAAATTAAAAAGAAATAATGCAAAATATCAGGATGAAAACTGTGGCTCTCTGAAAGTCTGGTTCAGTTTTGGGTGCCTTACGGTGCCAACTGCACACAAATAAAAAGAGCTTGGGGTTGTCCAGCTGGACATTGGCGTTGTTCTGTGCCCCAGAGACAACATCTGTTTCGTTGCAAAATGTGTGAAACAATCTCTGAACAAAAGAAAATGACAATGTGAAGATGTAGGCCAAATCTGGTGAGAGGGGGTCATTATCGACAGCAAAACAAGTCCTGTGCTGACATGAGCTGAAAGGCGGCTCTATCAGAAAGAAGCCATTACTACAAAGGCAACATAAAAATTAGTTTTTGAAGCCATGTCTTGTTGTCTGAGGAAATCGAAAATACATAGTTGGGTCATAATTTCCATTGTTACATCTGCAGAAAAAAGGAACAATCTTGCAACCCTAAGAACACCCATCAAAACTGTGAAGTACAGGAATGACAGAGTTGTGTTGTTGGGGTCTTGCTGCAAGAAGTAAACATCTGAAAACAGATTGCCTCAGGAGGAAGGAACGTTCTTTGAAAATAATGAAGCAACGTCACTAGACAACAGGTGGGAAATAAAGGCCTAAGTCAATGACCCCGAGCATACCACCACCTTAGTAAGGGAGCTTTTCAGACAGCAAAAGCAGGAAAGGTCATCACAAAGCTCCGATTTCACTCCCTCAGAAAATTTGTGGACAGGGCTGGAAATGTGTGTGAGAGCAAAGCAGCCTCCAAATCTGACTCAGTTAGGAATGGGCCAAAATTTCAACTAGCTGCAGTAAGCAGCAGGTGATAGAATATCCAAAAAAACAAACAAAAAAAAACTGGGCAAAATCCAAAAAGGTTTGTGCATGAACAAATTCAAACTAGAATTTCATAAAATTATCATCTCTTTTCAAAAGTATCAGCAAGTAGAAATATTTTTACTCTAATCTGAAATGAGAAAAGTTTAGTCTGATTTAATGTCAGTGAGAAAAAAGCTAATGTGCACGCAACAAATCTTTATAAAACAGTTTGTGATTGGCTGAGTGAGTTAATGTAGTTCTGTTTGCAAGAATACAAATGAGCCAGTCCCACACATTCCCATAGTCACGTTTAACCTGAGAGCAATTCAAAGTGGTAGAAACTCTTTATATTCTGAACACAATCATCGAGAGAATTTCAGAAGAAATGTTTGAAATATGCTTCATGCTTTTTTGTAAGTACTTCAATACCCTTAAATGCAAGATGAAATGACAAGCTGGCCTGAAGAGAAATACATTTGATCATCATTAAATGAGCAAATGTATGTAACAACCATCTATTGCACATAAGAAACCGCATGAGTTTATAAAAGTATACGCAGAACAACAAATCAAAGAAATAGTTGAAATAGTTAGCAATTGGACTTTGGAAATTAAACAGAAAGTTTGATCAGTTTCAATTGTTTTAAGAGAAATGTGCAAAAGCAACTGAGAAAAACTGTATAAAAATATATTAACAATGTGGATCAGCATTTATGGTAAACTTTCTTAAGTTGTATACACACCAGGATAGTCTTTCGTTTGCGTGTTTGGTCGGGACCAACAGCGGACTTTAGTTATTCTTTTTCCTTCGATTTGCTTTCTCATTGTCCTTTCTTTGCAAGTGGACTATTCTTTATAGACAAATCAACTTCGGTGACGACCCCACTGGCCAGAAATGACAGGGGTTGGAACAGAGGACAGACCCGAAAAAAAAAAAAAAAAAAAGAACTCTGGAAGTCCTGCATTTCTGTTGTGCACATTTGTGCTGTTATTAGAACTGCAGTACCATTTTAAAACGTAAGCAGCACTTCAAACAATGAAGGATTTACAGTGTGATATTTGGACACCGTTCCAAAATTTGGAACGGTGTCCACAAGAATGTGTCAGGTGTGAATACACTCTTAAACTACAAAAATAAAGTTCAAAAACACTGTAAACAAATATAGAGAATGTTTACAGTTGTTTAATCTTAGATAGTTAACAAGTCTCGTTAACTAAACATCCAGTATGTAATATTTTGTCCTATTTTGTCATCTCACAGATATATATGTTTGAACATGCCACAGTAAACTACAATATACATTAATTAATTTCCTCCTACTCATTCTGCGACCAAAGATAGAAATGAAAGCCACCAAGTCAGTCTGTTCAAAGCAAAAACAGGAAATGTTTTTTTGGCATCTTCAATTAAAGTCTGGTCCATCCTGTCTGGTCCTGTCAGAGCTGACTGCAGCCATGAGCGAACATTTGAACACATCCTGCTAAATTTAAATGTGCTCTGGCTAGAACTTCACTTTGCAGCTCATTTAGTTCACATTTTGGACACAATGGCATTTTGTTCTACTTTCTGTTATCACAGGGTGCAGGGCTGTTTCCGGACAGGAGGTTTATGTTCTTTGTTTGGCTTAATTTAATATAGCTGACAACAAGCATTGTGCCATGGCGAGCTCAGCTCTGCTGTAGATGATTAAATGCCTCAACCAAGGCCTTGCATGATTGCTGGATCAAGTCAACCACGGGAAGCTTAAGATGGCTCCCTGCCGGCTCAATGCGCGGGCCCCCCTGTGCTGGAAGTGTGAGTCAAACTCCTCATACTGCTGCCGCTCTTGATGACGAAAGTGGAGGAGCCACTTTTGTGCCTGCACTGCTGATCGCAGCGGCAGGAAGAGTCCGCCAGATAGTGTCTGCAGCAGCAGAAGAAGCTCCGCATCAGGTCGTGAAACAGGTGACCAGCAAAGAACATGTAGATCCAGGGATTACAACAGCTGTTGAGGCTGGCAAGCAACATGGAGATGATGAAGGCCATGTCTACAGGAAAAGGAAAACTATAGTCAGTCAAAAGGAAAGCTCTTAAAACAACAAACTACAACATTTTACTAAACAAAAATAGAAAAAAAACCTGCCTATATTTCAATAACAGCAATATATAACATGGTTTGGAAATTATGGGGTAGTTACAGGGTATTAACACAGAACTTATGGACACTTGTGGGCTACTTAAAAAGTATGGGTATATGCAGCAACTTGACAAGATGAAAATTGTCAAGTTGATTTCTAATTCAACTAATTTATAATCTGCGAAAAAGGAATTGAATTTCAATTGAAGAGTATTTCATATTCTACAAAATATTACATTCTATTTTGTAGAATAGAATAGAATATTCAATCTACAACATAGAATATTCTATGTAGATGTACAAATATTTTTTGTTTGTCTAAAAATATAGACAATATGTACATATTTTTGTAGAAATATATTTCTACAAAAATAGAATATTCTACAAATATTCTTCTATTTTGTAAAATAGAATATTTAATATTTAAAATAGATATATTTTGTAATACAGCATATATTCTATTACAAAATAGATTCTATTCTATTCTAGCTAAAATTTATGTTCAATATCCATGCATCTAAATATCATAGAAAAACATTCAGGTTTTGCTAGAATGCCCTATTTTTTCCCCATTGCCAGTATAGATAATCTTTGCTTTAGCTGAAAAAATAGATGAACATTACATCTCATCAACGGTCTCTGAATGTATGCTTTCTTCTTTATTTGACACGCTCAACAAAGCACTGGCAGATGCTCACTCTATTGTTCAGATCTGCTGAATCAGCTTCACATGTTTAGGAAACAGGCTGTGAATAATTTCACCAGGCTAACTGATGTACTGAAACTAAATGGTTTTAGAAAAGGCTGTAAAGGTTCTTTTCATCATCTTTAACTATTTTTGCTATATCGCTTCTTGTTAAAACTACTATAAACTATCCACATGCCTAATTATGTTTAATTATGTTAGAAAAAAAACAAAACACTGCCTTTCATTCTGGCATAAGATTTTTTTTTACAGGAATAGAAGTTCCTGCATAAAATGTGCTCTGGACTATCACCTCCATCTATGCACCACCTTGCCCGCATAGGTAGGAGTGTGACTGATGCCGAATGAGAGCAACAAATACAGCCCCAGAGTTACAACTCTGTTCTACAAAACAGTTTGCAGGTTTTTGATAAATTCCTATTTGAAATTCAACAAAATGTTATCTAGAAAATATAGAAACTGAATTACAGCTTTATGAATAATAATAAAAAAAGTTATTTGGAGGGGACAGTAAAGTGTGATTAACTTCAACTTTGACCTTTTTTTCATTTGTCAAATAGTGAGCAGAGGAACTTGCCAGACAGTGGGGTAAGACTTGTGTGACCAATGGAGTCACAGTGCATAATCAACCCACTCCAGACCTGTATATCCTAGTAAATAAGAACTCACTGAAATATATTTGTAACCAGACAAACGGTTCAGTATGTCTGCAACAAAAAGACCAACAAATTAGTGTTTCTCTGAATGATTATTTTGTTTTCCCTGTAGATAAAATATTATAGAAGTAAACATGGCTTAGCTTGTTTTAAATGTATTTAATATTTAAAATTTCCCATGTACACGTGTGCAGGGCAGTGGCTTACAGTAAAACTAGGCAGTTTTTATCTCCCCATTTGATATATCTCCCTTCTTGTAGGTACTGAAATCTCTTTTCATTTAGAAATATACAAACCCCCACATTAGACACCCTCCAAAACATTCAGGATTAATAAAAACACGAAAGGTTAATGGATGCCGAATAGAGGATCGTCAAGCTGACACAGAGATGACAAATGGGTTTTTAAAAGAGGCCGCCCTGTAGGGGAAAAAAAGCATCTTATTTTCCCATCCACTCAGCCAATTACATATATAGCTGCAGAGCACATTGAGGCAGAAGTGGAAAATGGATGACTTCCAAATATATTTTTTTATTCCTCTCTGAATCGTTAATGGGCTGTGGGAGATTTAGTACTTATTGTCTTTTTCACCCCTCTGGTGCTGAGCTGCTATTTTCCTGCCTGACTCTGACTCCCTACAGGACCGGGCTTTCTGCTCAAAGCTCTGCTTTATGCTGTGTTTAAAAAATGACCCGCAAGTATGAGAGGCGTTTGTTTAAGACATAAGTCAAACAGCCTGTCCAGAGCTGAAAGACTGTTTGGTGAAGGATGTCATGGAAATATGGAACGCAGTTCTTTTAAATTCCCAAAATTGAGAGAGTGTGAAGTTTTATTTCTTCACCCGAGCTTCTGGAATTTTATTAACAAAACAACATTATAGTATGCTGTTTTTTTTTTATTATTTATCTATGACTTTTAACAACTTAATGAAGGAGAAAGAAAAATCTGTTTGTTAAAAGAAGCACTAAAACAATCATTTGCAAGTTAATACAATTATTTTTCCTCTCTACAAATTTGGTTCCACAATCTTACAATTTTAGTGATGTCCAGGCACCAAGATTTAGAATGAGACTTACTTTTGAAATCTCAGTTTATGAGATCTTCCCCCATCCATCCATCCATCCATCCATCCATCCATCCATCCATCCATCCATCCATCCATCCATCCATCCATCCATCCATCGTGTATACCCAGCTGGAAACCTAGCTAGCAGTCATGTTCTTATTCTATGGAAGGAAGCTGGAGTACCCAGAGAGAACCCAAACATGCACTGGGAGAACATGCATTTCCATTCAGAAAGACCCCAGGCTGGGATTTGAACCTTATTGCGAGCCGATATCTACCAACACTACTTTGTTTGTTTTCCTAAAGTAAATGTTATTTACTATTGGAGGACAAACCAGAATAAAATATACTGCTTGTATTTAAGCTTAAATTTTCTGACTTTATTAGTATGAAAATGTTCTTAATAGAACAACAGTCACAAAATGTATTTATAGTAATTAATTTGCATGGACAGATTAATTTGATAATGTATGTAGTTACTGTTTTTGTAATCCGCAAAATAGTAATGCAGCAGTCCAAGTTATACACTTGCCCTCTATATTCAGAGAGTTCTTTCTTCACAGCCACAGACCAGAATGATGGAAGCAATGAGGTATTTAATGTCCTACCAGAGGACATTTTGAAGTGTGGAGAGTCTCAATAACTAATCTATTTTCTACCAAGTCATCCACATGCAATTATAGACAAAAAGGACACATTCCCAACACAGATATATCTCAAGATCCCCATTGAATTGGAGTTTTAATTAGTTAAAAGAAGAAAGCACATTTTGATTTGCATTCCAGACGTCTCATGATTCCAGAAAAAAACTAAAGGTGATGACGGTTTTTCAGTAGATGCCCAAAGTCTGCTTAATGGTTTGTATCAAAATATGCGATCCAGAGACAGTACAGACTTTAATCTCTTTTTAGTCATTTTTTGGGGGCTTTTACTTCAAGTTGAGTGTCAAACCTTAAGAGAGTTCATGCAACATAAAGTACTTTTATTCAGTTGTTCTTTTTTATTATTAATTTTGTTTTAGAATATTTCCAATGCATTTCATATCTTGTCTCACTTGGCTGTGAAGTGCTCTTTTAAACATTTGATGTTTTAAAATGTACTATATAAGCAACAGTGACATTAACCTGAAGTGCAAAATGAATTTTTTTTGTGTGCTGTATGATGAACTTGCAACATGTTCAGAAAGTAGCCAATCTTTGGCACATTGGAAACAGACATATAGGACAAAGATAGAAATAAACAGGCAAAGGAGGCCATGAGAAATTGGTACAAGTAGTTGGATTAAAAAAAATTACCAGTTGTGATCATCTAACAAACTCATGACAGAAACTAAATGCTAATTTTTCACATAAAGCCATTTTTAGGGGTAGCGACATCCACCATCTTGTTCTGCAAACTAGGGTTCTTGTGGTGAGACATTATGATATCAGATCTTTTATTAGTAAAACATTACATTGCTTCCCATAAAAGTCACATTCATAGCAGAAAGTGCAATCCAGTTAGTCAGTATGTGATTTTGTCTGGTGAAGTACAATTAAGCCTAAAATTATTCATACCTCTGGCAAATTTAGATGCAAAATAATTTTCATTCAACCCACAAGTTAATGTCTGGTTGAAAATGAGAAATAAAACAAATGTAGTAAAAGAAGTATTACTTTATAGAATAAGTTTTTATTAATATTTTGTCATCAAAGCTTATTCAAAGCCTTGTCAACAATCATTGCAAAAATATTTACTGGCATTACAGAAATCAAGCTGTTCTTATCATTACTGTCCATCTTTTTGCCTGTTTCCACTGTTTTATTATTGATCATGAGTCTTTGAGTTTAGAAGGCCTCCCTGTCATCACCCTAATCTTTATGTTCATATTTATTCCAGTTAGAAAAAAGATTTCTTGAAACCTAAATGTGCCAGGGGCTTGATGAATTTTAACTGGAATAGAGTTTCTTATCAATAAACTGATAACTAAATAAATATTAGCCAATTATTATTTCAATAGATCAGTATACAAGCAGACATGTAATAGAGAAGCAAAGCCCTCTAATTTGTTTTGTTAAACAACTTCAAAAGTAAATTATCTCCAGCTATATTATCAAAATCATATAAGAAAAACAATGGAGCCTCTCAATCAAGCTGCCTAATATCACCAGTGTTTGAATAACTGTGTTTTCTAGTTTTTTCTTGAAGATGGAGTAGGATTGTGGCATGTTCCGTTTTTCATCAGACTGCTGTGTCACATCTTCCTACCAGTACTGAACTAAATTGTCTTGTGAGTCTGAACTGCAGTTTGCTTACATGCATCATCGTTCATCAATGCTCGTTATTCACAATCCAAAATACAAACCTGACATGATTCATCAATAAACAGAAGTTTAAAAAAACACATTCTAATATTTATGAAGCCTTTATTCTACTTGAACAAACTGAGAAAGTGGGCATTTTGAATCTTTTTGGACATTATAGGAGCACCAAAGAATTAGACAAATGGATACCTGAAATCTGGACTGGACTATTCAAGGCTGATAGTCCTTAAAAAAAAAAAAGAATACTCAAAAGAGACAATTCTTAATTTTCTCAAAAATATTATCAGAATCTTATATTGTTCTTGGGAAACCAGTATCAGGTATCATCATATCTTATGAGTTTAATTTATCTTTATTCTCCTCCTGCAGACCTGAATATGTTGTAACATTCATAAAAAAGGCAAAAGAGGAAAGACTGTCTGTAGGTCTTTCAGAAACTACAGACTTTAATTGAAAATATTTTGTACATAGAGGAAACTAAGATACTCTTGTTTTAGGACGATGCCATCATAAGTCTATTTAGAATGAACTCTGTTTGAAAACTAGATGTTATATTTAGCTTCATATAGGGACAAAAAACCTCATTGTCTGTTTGCTGGAGTTACTGTTTAAGATAAAAAGATGAACTGGTTTAACCTGAGAAGAAGTCATTCATTTTACTGTGCATGTTTTAAAATAATAATTTAAAAACAACAAGAGCAACTTGAACTTTGTTGAGCACCTAAAGGCAACAAAACACATGTGTAAAGAGCATACACACCATCATTTTGGAAATGTTTGCACAGCCAAATATGTAATGATGATTGTTGTTTCCAGTTTCATTGTACATCTTGTGTTTTTATATATTATCTTCATTACAACAATATTACTTTGTAGATTTTGTCTGTTTGCATGGCTTCTTTGAGTCTGCAAAAAGAAAAAAAAACAAAAAACTTTTGGCACTAATTTGAACAAGCAGGACAAACAACATTAGAAAAGAGGACAGTTTTTTTTTAACAAGATAAACTATTAATCTGGAACATGATCTTTTTAATACTGCGTTTTGAAAGCAAAAGCAGTTTTTAGAAAACTGGCAACAAGAGTAATGAAAGCAGATTTTGTTTTACGATGGCCGCTTCAACCAAATCAACAAATCATGCCTCATATTAGGATACACAAATCATTTTGTGCAGCTCTTCAGATATTTATAACAGAATAATTTTGAAACTGTTTAATATATAAATCTGTAACAGAACAAGAACTTATGCAACTTTCCAAAGTGGTTCAATGTAAAGGTTGTGGAGCACATCTGCTTTGCTGCTCATGTCCTCTTTTAGAGCAAAAGGAGAAGAAAGCATGAAAAAAAAGTTTAAATGGATATTATATAAGCTACTACTTGAAACAGAACCTTTTGATGCACTGTTTATCAGTGGTTTAAAAGACTGATAAGTGTCATTCTCATTCATCTGGTTTCACTCCTGGGAAGTCTGGATTTAATAATCTTTGTGGCGTTCTCAAAGAAACAGGGGAATGTTCATGCATTCCAAGAGATATTTCTGACAATCACCTTTGCATGCAAAAAGCATTTAGTGTTGAAATATTATCTGCCAAGGGTTTATGGACAACACATTTTCAGTGCCATGAATCAAAAATGAATACAACATTCTGCTCCTTGTGCCACAAAACACTTCCTCACACAGTAGCGGGAAATAAAGCTGTCAGCCAGTATATTTAGTCATTAATATATCTACAAAATGATGTATTTATCTTCTATCTCTTGTACCATTTTGGAAAACAGACGAATGAGATTTTACCTTCTCTTGGTGCAGCAGGATCCCATGCAGACCACATCTGGACAAAGAAAAAAGGAGTCCAGCACACAATATATGCAATGACCACCACAAATGTCATTTTCACGGTGCGGATCTTGGCTTTAGAAATGAGTCTGACGCTGCTCACGCGTGACAGTGGATGTGCGCCCTTGGATGGCCTCGGCGTGAGAGCCAAAAAGTGCTCCCTCCTGGTTTTCATGTTGATATTCTGCCATATTTTAAAGCATATCAGACCGTAGCAGATGCTTAATATCGCTACTGGAAGGATGTAAATGCTCAGACTCATCCACGTGATGTAGGCTTTGGCACCCCAGGGTTGCACGAAGTCCCCCCAGCAGTCGTAAACGCCATTCCCGACCTCCCTGATAGAAAAGATGTAGGCTTGTGGGATACTGAAAATCAGACTGAGGATCCAAGATGCGATCACACAGAAGCGATCTTTCCCCTTGTGCACCGAGCGAAGCGGCTGGCAGATCGCTAAGCATCTATCGATGGACATCAGGACCAGCATGTAGGTTGATGCAAACATGCCAACAACCTGGAGGTATTTGACCAGCCTGCAAAGGAAATCAGGTCCGTAAAAGCGAAAGGTTATGTCCCAGATGAGCTGCGGCAGGACCTGGAACACTGCCACAACAAGATCTGCGATGCTCAGGTGCTTCATGAAATAATACATCCGAGAATGGCTGTGCTTGGTGGTATGGATAGCCCACAAGACGCACAGGTTGCCGGTCAGAGCGAGCAGCAGCACCAGAACAAGGACAGTAACTTCCACTTTGGCTACTTCTTCATTTCGCTTTAAGGGGTTTACCGTGTCGTTTCCTAATTTGGTGCTGTTTTTATAACTGGAATTGTACCAGGAAACGTTCTGAGCCCAAGCACCCTGTGTGCGTAAAAGTTCCTCCATCGTGCGCATTAGCGTCAGATTTTGTGCAGTCAGCGGTCACATCACACACGCGGAGTTAGGGCTGCAGTCAGTCGATGTAGATTTTAGATGTCATCCATTAAACGTTACTTTGTTCTCTCTTGGTTTAATGGCTAAATCTCCCCAAAGTTGGGCTGTCGTCTGAAGGAGAAACAACGAGATTAAAAACTTTCATTGCTTCAGACTCTTCAAAACCAAATAAAGAAATTTATATAAATAAATAAAATTAAGAATTTGTGGTAAAAAGAAACTTACCCGGGAGATAATCTGCTGCGATTCTTTCTTATGATCTGCGGTCTGCCTCTACTCTCTCTGCGTCCAGCTGGGTCTGTTCTGGTCTGTGCATCCCACCACTGTCTGTGCAGATCCCCTTCCCTCTTTTTATTTTCACCGGAAGGAAACTGTCTTGGTTGTGTACAGTCTTCACATTACTTCACGTTGTATTATTTCAAATCTACTGACCCTGTTTGTGTTCCCATTTCCCAAAATATGTTGGACATTACCTCTCTATTGTTATCCCATGACGCTACCATTATCTGCTTAGCAGCAGCCTCCAATTATTAACTGGTGAAAAGTAAAACAAAAAGATCTCTGAGCTTTAGATGTCACTCAATTTTAATGTGCATCATGTGACAAATGAGTACATAGGAGGACGATGTCTAAATGTGCCATTTAGTATTTATTTCATAAAATTTTGCTCTGTGACTCGAATGATAAATGCTAAACCTCAAGCGTAGAGACTTATATTTACAGTTAAAACTCTATCATTACAGACCTGTGACTATAATCTCTACAAAATAGAAAAGATACAGGCAATAAATAAATTTCATTCAATCTTCATAGTTGTTATTGTTGTCATGCAACAGAATTGTAAGGCCATTGACCGTTGGTTTTAAACATTTTTAATTTTATTCTCATGAGTTATATAATCTGAAATAAATAAGTAAATAAATAAATGTATTTTTATGCTTAGATTTACCTGTGTGTGTTTCTGAATCTGAAAAATCCCAGTTATAGATAATCACGTGTCTTCAATTATGTTAATGTTGTATAAAACAGATCCTGTTGTCAAAAGCGACCTTAATTGTGACTTAAGATGAACCACAGGCATGAGGACCGACCTCCACTTCCCTTCGATGCTATTATTTTTCTATATTCTCATTTATCTGAGACCACTTTAAGCTTATTGCTACAAATCATAAAATTACTTTCTCAGTGTGTCTTTATAACATTAACAAACCACAACTGGGTCTGTTTACTGTTACTTTTCCTCCATATCAAATGGCATTCGAATTAAAATGAAAGAGGTACAATTTAAGAAATATAAACAGGAAATCCCTTAATCAGACTGAAAAAGCTGATGTAAGAAAATCTATCCAAAAAAATAAATAAAAAATCAGTGAAAGTGTTGAATTTATTTAATTTTTCTTTTACTTCTAATAGTTATTATAGACACAGTCAAAAGTAAATGCTGTCCTTTAAATTCTTCAGTTGTATGCATTTTTGAATGTCTATGGGACTATCTTGCATGATTTTTTTTTTTTCATTTTGAGTAATTTATATATAGCTGGATTGTGGAATCTTTAGGGTGCGGCCATTTACACTTGAGGTTAAATTTGTATAATTTTAGAATCTGGTAAACACCAGATATATTATAGTTAAAAAGACTGAAAATGTCTCAAAAGAGGAAAACGTGGTAAATCTCTTAGGTCATGGCTGTGGTTTGAGAACATGCTGAAAACATTTCTTAGTTTTCCTTAAAAAATTAACGATAAGTTTTTCTTTATTTTTTAAGCTTAAGCAACTTTTCATGGTGGATTCTGACAAAGTTCTGATGCAGAAAAACCCAGAGCCATGACACTTCCACCACTATGCTCTACAGACTGTACAACATAAATTTTATGACCATATTTGATTCATGCCTAATATGTTTTATGTTTTTGGTGTCAAAATGTAAAATTTTGGGAATGCGTGCATTGAATGTTCTCCACTTGTAGACTATTTTCCATAGAGTGACATGGCTGATTTGAAATTGTTTTGAGATTTCTTGAAGTCCCCCACCAACCTCAAAAGCTGCAGCAATCTTCTTTCTAAAGGCTCCAGACAGCCCTTTCAGTCTCACCATGGTGTTCACTCTCATAAGTGTCAGTAGTTAACAAATCTGATTGTCTGAGGTTTAAATGGCAAACCTCCTTCAAAATGCTGAGTAACAAACTTCTTATCATGTGTTCCTCTGTGATGCATCTTAGTGAGAATTAATGTGGGGGTGTCCTAATTTATCTTTCTACTGAAATGTAATTTCCATTACATTTTACAGAAAGTATGAACGTGTCTTTTCTTTGGGTTTTATTGTCTGTTTCCAGGTTATTTTTCAGTTTTAAAAGTGATGTTATATTTCCACATGCCCAAATATGTCAGAAAAACAGAGGCTGCAGTGGTGTGTCAATGTTTTTTCACATAAAGGTAAGCCATCTTCAGCTGAAAAATATGAACATGTGAACATCACGCCTTGTCCACAGACACTGAATGTATGTTTTCTCCAATTTATTTGACCCACTCAGCTGAACATTTGCAGGTGCTGCGTTGTGCTGATTCATCCTCGAATGTTTAGGAAGCATGCTGTGAATAATTGAGCCACACTTACTGCTTGGTAAAAGGTTTCTTTTGATTTTACTCCTGATCGCTGGAAAGCTAAAAATACTGTGTAAAATCACACAAATTCTGATTGTTGAAAAGAAATAATGTGCGTACAGATGCTGTGTTAGATTTGTAATGTAGTTACAGTTTTGTTTTGTTTAATTATAAATAAACAGATGCTGCTCAAGCTATTGTGCTTGAAAGTCTTTAAAAGAGGTAATTTGAATATTTGCTTTATGTTTTATATATTATGGCTCAGTGTATGTTTATTCTTTTATTCCCTTAATCACTAAACAACTTGATCTCCGTCTTCTGTCATCGGTTCAGATGAAGAAGTTTCATGAACGCAAGAATCACCTTCATCACAACAAACATCTCTACTGGGTTTTTCTTTACAGAAGAATCATAACTAACAATCACCTTCACTCCGAGGTCAACAAATTAATACTTTATGTTAAAAAGGAACAAAAGCAGGAATCCAGGCTATTGATAACCTACATAAAGCTGGATACAAAGTTCAGTTTATGCTCCAAACAAGCATGTTCTCAATCCCAATCTTGTGAACTAATAAATGAATTAATATTTAACCCATATAAGAGTTCTCTGTTCTCTGCTAGACACTGAACAACACAACAAGAACCTGACTGAGCCAACAATTTCAGATTAATCATAATCAAAAACGTATTTTAAACCAATATTAAACATTATATCTTCTAACTAGAAGACTTGATAGCTGAACATTTTTCAATATGTGAAAATGCTGGTTGTAAATGGGCTCATTAAGGTGTTACCTCATATCATTTGTAGTCCACAGGACCCTACCTGGGAAGTAAAGACACAGTGTGTGAGCACAGTAATAAAAACTGAGTGTCAGACCCAGTAAGAAGTCATTAGATGGGTGGTTATATGAAGCCATAATGACTTCATGGCCCCAAGCAAGTCACTTAGTTTGTTTACGCTGCAGGCTGGGCCCGAGTGTATTGACCAAAAGGCTGTTTTTATTATTCATCCAAAAACATCTAAGGGCATCATTGCTGCTAAGTGCTTAATACATAATGCGATGGTAGATGTCGGCCTTGTCTGAGGCATTTTCATTGATCCATATAGTTCTGCGTTCCACCCCTGGCACTGTTGCACTGAACACCTCCAGCGGCACCAGGAGGTTCATTGTGTGTTTTTATTGATTTTTCCTAAGATGTGTTAGGAAAAAAATAATAAAGTTAAACATCATCTTTAACTCAAAAATGTTTGCAGCATTAGAAAGTAATTAAATGAAGGATATATAATGAGTTAATTTATAAAACCCCTCAAAGACACATAATACCTCCAGCAATGTATGAGGATAAACTGAAAATAAAACAAAAAATGCCTGTAAGATATTTCAGCTATACCTGTTATGTTCTGGCGATTTATTATGAGATGATATTTTATTAGATGCACTTGTGGTTTAAAACAGTTTGTGTTCAGAAGACTATACTAAAATCTTACAATTAAAGGTGTATGTGAGTGATAAGAAAAACCCTTATTTCATAGAAAATATTCTGTATAACCTTTCAAATGCATAGTTCAGCAGATTTAAGCTGAACAGACTAGAAAGAGACAATTGGTTGAGATTATCTTAGAATCACAAAGTACAATGAACAACAAAGGAAGATTTTTATTACTCACATTCTTTTAATCATCATTATATAACTCCTGAAAAGAATTTTTAAAATACATTTAACACATTAGATCAAGTGATTACATGTAAATGCGATAAAGTACATTTTAAAGTTACATTGACAAATATAAACCATTTTTTAATGCCCTTGCTCTGCAACACATGCATGCAGACGGAAAACTATGCAGAGAAACCCAGCCTGAGATCCCAGGCTGGGCTTCAAATCCAAGACCTTTTTGCTGAAAGGCAACTTCTCCAACACCATATACCATTTGGGCATGCTGCATTGAAATCACACAGATTCAAACCATCAATCTCAGGTATTGGTCTGGCTGGATATTTGCTTAGTAGTTTCATCAGAATTTGTAGTTTTCTTTTTAAATTGTTAAAGGGTTTTTTTGGCATATAGAAGTGCTTTTTAGCACTTCTTACACAGTTGAAAGTGGAGCCAATGCAGAATCATGGTTTATTTATTCTAAAAGCAGTTTTCATGTGTCTCTGGGATCCTTGTTCTGTTGGAAAACTCCATTGTGTTCAAG
The DNA here is from genome assembly GCA_903066825.1 of Alfaro cultratus. Taxonomy (NCBI): domain Eukaryota; kingdom Metazoa; phylum Chordata; class Actinopteri; order Cyprinodontiformes; family Poeciliidae; genus Alfaro; species Alfaro cultratus. The sequence goes on along the minus strand of CAEFZX010016101.1, from coordinate 231,246 downwards.
TTTAAACCACTGATTTGAGCTAAGGTTGAACAATTTACATATTATCCTTGTTTTTCATTATCCACTCCAATTTTGTATTGCACCATACATCTGTGAGTGATTCAGTAGCACAGTATGATGCCACCACAATAGTTCATGCAGTATTCCAAGGTTTGAAAGAGCTATTCTGACTCTGAATCAAAAACACTTTCACCAGATGTCATTTCATAGTCTGTGTGGTCACTATTATTTAAAGCAGGAACTTCATTATTGGTGGGTGCTCTCTACGTTTTTTCTGATGTCAAATTTATTTCACTGTAGGCAAGGACAGTGGTGTGTCTGTATATTACTGTTTATGATAAGCTTGATAAACAGCTTGGTGGTTACTGGGGTACTTTTACATGCTCATACCAATTATCTTTCATGTCAGATTGGGTCAGATTGTCATGAATTTAGGGCAATGCCGTGTTTGTGTGGTGCTTTTTCCTGTCTATTGATTCAATCTAGGAGGACATGGATGAGCAGGCAGCAGCTGGCTCGCAAGTGCTTAAACACCATTAAGCTCACAGACTGACTCTTTGCCTAAATATCGACACAGTAGTTGCACCAAGTCGATTTCTAACAGATTGTCTTTCCATGGTTCCTGGTCCTTACATCAAGTTATTCTCAGTGTTTATAGTCAACTTTAGAAAAGGAAATTGTCCACGCCAAACCAACAACACCCTTTTCAACAACCTGCATGCCCAACTTCCGACAACCTTCTCGGGAACATTGTGATTGTTTTTTTTTTCATATCTGTCAAAGATAATCATCCTCCAAACATGGACTCAGGGTTTTCCTGGGTTTTTTATTACTTTTTGAGGATCCCACTTCAACCTCTGGACCAGTAAGAACAAATCTCATTCTTATTCACCATAAATACTTACCTCAGTCCCAGAGACCTCATCCACTGTTTTCTGCTCAGAAGTCTCCTGGAAGAAAAAAAAAAAGACAAGAAAAACCTACCAATATTAATTTGCTTTTGCAAATAAACGTTTTAAACATTTTTCAGCATTTCCTTGGGGAATCTGGGCTTGTTGGTCAAAAGAATTGCCTAAATGATGACACAGAAGACTAAAACAGTGGGATGATCCTAAAAGTACATCAAAACTGGGTTTTGGAATGATTTAAATAGATGAGCATTAATTTATGGATTGTCCATATCCACTGAGGTGTTAAAAGTTTTGTTTAAAAGTCAAGCCAACTAAGTTAAGCGACATTTAAATCTTTCTTTATGCATATATTAGAACGAGGAAAAGCAGTCCATGTTTATGCAAATTATGGCTGCAACAAAAAGCTTTCATTTCTGAAAGATCCCAGCTGCTTGCTACTCCTGCAGTTAGAGTGAAATATTTAATGCCTTCAATGTCTTGGGGATAAATGCGACTCAGGAGAAGAGACATGAGAAGAGGGAAAACCTTTCAGCAATGTTTCCTAAGTAAATCACTGAAGGTGTAATTTAAAATCACGTCTGTCTGACTTTGTTTCAAATCCTCCATGCAATCGCCCTCTCATGGGATCAAAATGGCTTATTTTTTATTTTCAGAATACAACTTTTTAAAGCATTGTATTAGAAACCAAAGCTGAATGGAGAATTCTCAAAATAATAAATATTACCTTCGCTTATCTCAGTTCTTAGATCCTCTAGATTCAGGGTGAGGAATAGCTCTGTTTTATATGATTTATTTAGTGAGAACAGCATGCGATGACAGGCACATAAATTAAATTATGACAAAAGGTATGCATAAAATTCAGAAAAATTCTTTCCAATGTGATTGATGTTTACAAAGATTCAAACATTTTTAACGTCTGGTAACTTTTGAGCGATCAGGTTAAGAACAATGTTGAATCATGTAGAGGTCACCTACAGTCTGCAGCGGAGATTTTAAAACACCTCCAGCACTTTCTGATTTAGTAATGACAACCCAACTGTGATTTCTCTGATACAGCGAGGTGTCATTCTTCCACAGCACTTCTGTTCCTCATCAATTACCATCTAAATGTCATTTTCTGGGAACTAAATTTTTCTTTTTCTCCACCATTTCTGAGTCTTGTGTGTTTGTGACAGAGGGCTATAATTAGATTGTGCCATGAGAACAGCTGCAATCTGATGCAAAAGAGTGCAAACTGCTCACACCTGCATCTTATCTTGAAGGCCTTGTTTTCCTCTGTTCCTTTATTAGTGCTGTTTGTTCGTGTCTTTTTCTCCTCATAATTAGTCCGTGATGCAACACTTTTAAGCCAGCTGGGCACTGTGAACATAGCTCTAACTGGGAATTAAAGGTGTGTAATGCACAGCATTACATAGCTGTGTAATGCAGAAGCTTGTTTACAGCTGGAAGAAAACCTTTTAGAGACTAAAAAGATCTTAAACAGCACAGAGATTCATTTTCCAGCAGGATAGCAACCAGAGCTATCTTTGCTAGTTATATGTATAATTTTTATTTCACTTTAGAAAAACAAAAATATTGTAACTCCCAATAGGGCTGCAGAAACAGACTGATTAGAAGGGACTTTAAAAACAGCAACTTTTATGTCACTGGACTTTGGAGTCACAATTCTCAAATAGCAAAATAAATAAATCAGATCATGTAAAACACACCTGTCTTACTTTACTTTAATTTAGTTGGAAATAATGTGGCTAAATCAGTCTGTCATACAAATTCATACCCTTCACCTTGAAAAAAGTTATTAGCTCACCTTATCATGAAATCTTGCTCTTACAAATAATAAAAAAAATCCTTGAGCTAAGAAATTAGTTCCTCATTCATGCTAATGCTTTGGTAAACTGCAGAATCATCAATAACTAACAACCTTCCCACAAATCGTATCTGACAGATGGGTTGGGAGGATCTGGCTGCTGAGTGAAACAATTTTTTATCATATGCATGAATTTATTCATTTATTTATTTTCTTACTTATTTATTTATCATTTTACCCAATGTCTGTTTTACTTAAGCTGCTTTTGTTTTTTTCATGTTCTCTCTTTTTTAAACTCATTATGTTTATCTCTTCCTAACAAGTCTGCTTCAATAGCATCACTCAGCTCCTAATCAGGCCCCTTGAAACAGAGAGACAATTAGTCTTCAGGACTTTAAGCTTTGAAAACTCTGGGGGGAAATGCCTAAAATGCTGGTACTTTTTTCTCATGCTTCTAAGAAAACAAACAAGCAAAAAAAAACTTCACACTTGCCAGTAATGATGCATTGTTGTTCACAATTCAGCTTTAAAGGGGCAGTATTATGTTTTCCAGTCACTTAATGCCATTTTAAAGCACAATCAAAGTTGTTTTAAAAATACTGTATATATCAAATATGACCAAATAAATTTGACTTTGTAATTTAACAACTTGAAACTGGGCTTCTGTCGCTTTAAAAATCTCTTGTTCTTTCTAACACTTGACCTTCAGGAAGTCAACACAATGCTGCTCCTCTGTTAACCCTTTAACAATGTTTTACCTGCTTTTCACTGTGAAGTAGATCACATAATGAACTCAGCAGATGCAAAGTTACATTTTCTAATTGCTACTGGCTAGTCTGAAGGAGCTGAGTAGCGGAGTTGCAGGGGAGGGTTGCTGTGTAATGCAGAAGCCTGTAAGCTTGGAAACTGCATCTCCGAGAAGGAGCTGCATCTTGAAGTTGGTGCTCAGTCCCACGAGGCATTTTGCACAGCTGAATGGTTACCATGAGAGATTAAAGATCTCTCAAACATGCATAAAAAAAAATCGAGGCAACACTCCAGGTAGATTTTTGATGAAGAAATAACATTATGGCATGATGTTAAGCTCGAAAGAGTCAACTTTACATAATACTGCTTTAAATTTAGCACAAAATGTATTACTTTGTGCCCGTTGATGTATGACAAGTGATTGGCACACTGAGTCCTCATCAGCATGAGCGCTACCATGCACATAGAAAGAAATTAAATGTGTGCCAGGGACTCACAGCATAGCAAACCAGTATCTTGGCACAGCTGTCTTGTGGGTTCTGTGCACTGATGCAGGTCTAAACCAGCAGTCAGTCTTTGTTTCTAACCTGAAGCATGTGTGTGTGCTGCTAGAAAGTGTTCAGAGGCCAAATGCAGAACTAAATCGTGTAAGCATGACTAACACGAGCTTGATGCGAATGAATGTAACTAAAACAAATGCTTTCTCTGAAGATAAGCTTCTTCCATTGCAACATATGGCTCCTGAGTTTATTACATATTTAGGGATCAAAACTGGACACAATAACCTTTTCTACTTGATACATATTTCTCATGTATGCAGCAACATAAATATAATTACATCTTGGAACACTTCAAACCCTTTTTGGGAGTTTAGTATGAAAGCATTTATCTTTAACTACAACAAGATGCTTTTGGGAAGAATTTTAACAACTTGTGCTTTGAATATGGCTGTATATAATGCTCCTGCCTACATATGAAGCTTACAGTTATTGAGAGAAAAGGTCTAGCATGTAAAATTGCCAATTTTTTGACTGTATTGCAGTGATAATAGTATTGAATCAAGTCTATAATAGACATAGCAATACAGGCACACAAGTTTAACAGACAGGGACAACATTGCATTCCAGTCTGCAATTAAAGATTTAAGTGAAAAAAAGATTATATATGGGGTTTCTCGAGGCTACATTATTAAGCTTCTTTTATTTGAAAAATATATGCTTCTCTGTCAGGATTAGTGGAGCTTGATAACATCTCTTATGTACGCTGATGACAAACAACTTTATATTTCTGTGACTCCACATGACCACAGAATATTATGGATATTAATTAAGAGTGTTCTTAATATCCTTGAATGGGAGGGTCAAAAAAATACAAAACTTTTTGGTCATATTACAAAGAGAGGTAAGGTTACAGATAATCTCTCAAACTGGACACATTAAAGCTCTAGTATGTAACTTTTTTTTTTTTACATTAAAACTCTCACTCTATCCCAACTGTGTAATATGAGAAGATGATCTGTGAAAAAAATTAAGCTCATCTGCCTCTTCCATGTGGTTCTACTGCTATCTGCAGAAATGCATCACTCCTCATTAGAAACAATCAATCAGATCCAGGAGGCGACAGTATCACATACATGAGTCCTGCTGTTTTTATGACATTGTAAGGATATGACTGCATAAGACCAAATGATCAATATTATGACCAGACTACTCATATAATCTAAAAGAAAAGAGCGGTGAGATGCACATCCAAGTGTTTTCCATTACAAAGTCAGAAATGGGTTGGTGGTGGAGGTGGTGAAGAATGCGGCCGAATAGCCGAAAGAGTGAAAGGGTGGTGATGGGTTGAGCTCTGCTGGAAAGTGGAAGACGCCATGGATAGAGGTTCTTATCAGCTGGGACACAGATGGTGATTGGACGTGACATGTCTTGGACCAGCGTTGATTGGTCGACGGTGATGAGCAGGATGCACCGGTTGGATGATGCAGGTGGGCTAGAAAGAGTCTTCCAGTTTGAATTTGCTCCTAGGCTTCAAATCATCCAGCTCCTTACTTCAAAATGTTTGGGACATCAACACAACTGGCAGTAGTAGAGCTTATGTTGTGGGGACAAGAATGAACTGTTTGTAGTTTTCAATTTTTTTTTTCATTTCAGTTTTATTGGTGATATCTGAGAGCAAAAACACTGTATTTTTTTTCCCTCTGCGACTGAATATGACTCATTGTACTTTGTTTTTGGCAGAGATGAAGGAAAACAGGAACATTTCACAAAGCTTGTAAGACTTCTGTTTACTGAAATACATGCCAGCATTGTTTACATCTGTTGTCATGTTCTGAAAAACTTGACACTATTGAATTTCAACTTTCAATATTTTCGTCTTCTAAAAGTTCTCCAAAAGCCTTCTACTTTTCTGTAAGTTTAGTGCAACAAAGGTTACAAATTTCCTATTGAGTAAGTCTTGACTTCATTTTTTATTTCACAAAACATAATTCTGAGTTTGTACTTTTGAAAACTGCTTCAGCATGTTGAGGCAATTTAATGCAATGTGGAAATATAGCCAAGTTCTTAGAACATCTATACAACAGCAGTATACTGTCTATTCAGTTGCCTTAGGTTCCATTATTAAAGGATAGTATACAATTCTGCAGCCTGATACATTTCCAGGAAACTAGTGCATTGAAAGAGAAGTTTAACATTCAAAGATTTAACTTTATAGCATGTATTTTATAAAATAACCTCTGAATTTTACATAGGTAGGGAAATAAATCAGGTGACTTTGATTAAAATGATTTTGTAATTCCTCTAACCTGATAAAAAATGAAGGCATTAAATAAACATACCTATATAAAATGATTGCATCAACAGAAAAAGAACAGGAATCGCAATCATAAAAATGGTAAAGGGGGAAGATAACTTTATTTCAATCTGGAGAGACTCAGACAGAGAAGGGAAAACAATTAGAAGAGTTTAACTACATACAGGAAGTACAGTCTTTGGCACTCGGGCCCCGGCTGGGAACATCAATTATCGCAAGCCTTGCGATAAGCTCGGATGAGCATCCCCGATGCTGATGGGAACGTCATCCCCCCAGGACCCGACAATGGTGGTGGAGGATGGTGAAGAATTCGGCCGGATGGCTGGGCGAATTGTGGAGGTGAAGGGTTCAACCCTCCATGAACCCTGCTCATGGAGGGTTGCTCCAGGAGCAACCCTCCAAAGCTCATGGAGGGTTGAGCTTTGCTGGAAAGCAAAAGACGCCATGGATGGAGGTCCTTATCAGCTGGGACTTTGACGGTGATTGGACGTGACGTGTCTTGAGCCAGCATTGATTGGATGGCGTAGATGAGCAGGCTGTAGTGGTTGGATGATGCAGGTGGGGCTAAAGAGTCTTCCAGTTTGAATTTGCACCTAGGCTTCATTTGAATATATAAATTAGGCAACTCAAAGAAAGATCTTGTTCATGCTCATAAAGTTATTCCATATAGGCCAGAACATTTTGAAGGCCAGGCTGAAGCTTTTTTCGATTCTTGCTGTGAAATGTTCTAACATTATTTCTCATGTTACATTTCTAGGCTGCTCACTTTGTTTCTGAACCATCATTTTCTTCGTGTTTTATTTTTTGTTGTTTTGTTTTTTTGCAATTAGTATCAAAGAGTTCTTTTTTTTAAATGCAACTTAATAAAACAAAGACCCTTTCTAATTAAAAACATCCAGAAATTTTCTGTCTTAAGTAAAATGGCGTCACCAGTGAAGCTTATTCCCCTGAGTCATGCCATTAGAGGGATTAACATGTTATTTTTGGAAAATGCACTTAAACAAGCCTTGAAAAATCACATTAGCCTTGATTAAATGTTGAAGGGCAGCTTTGAGTTGATTTTTTATAGATTTCTGTTCTCACTCTTTTCATTGAGCTTGGCTGAGAACTGAAGTTAAATTTGTCTAACCAAACAAGGACATACTGTTTACAAAGCACCTTAATAGTTTATGCTGCACAAAAATGTATCAAATTTATCAAAACTGAAATAAAGACAATCATAGATAATCCTTTAAGTACCTATCGATCTAGTATAAACTAGATGAGTTGAGTACAACTACCCTTTCCCAGAATAACAACATCCAAGCAGCAAAGAAAATCATTTTGATCCAGTTCAGTTGTTTGATTGGGTCACTGTTACACAACTGTTGATTTGACAATAGAGCATGATTGTTGCCCAACAGTAAACCCAGTAAACAGAGGAGACCCCCAAACGTTTCTGATTTAGGGGATTTGGAAGCATTTCAATGTGCCCTTTGTCAAGAGCACTAGGGTCCCTCAGAGATGGGTGTTCTCATGACAGGATTAAGAAAATGTAGTTGTGGGAGGAAGAGTGGCAGAAGAGGGACCATAAAAAATAAACAGGGAATAACACAAGAGACAAACAAAATCTAGAGCCCCATCAATGACACTCAGCAGAAATGTTTAATTCAATAAACACCAACAAGCGTTCCAAAACAGAGTGTAAATAGTAAACTCGTTTTGCGTTTTAATCCTTTTTCCACATTATATCCTGTATATCTTGAAATCAAATGATTAATTAACTTCATTCATTGCAAATCTAGTGTGTCTAAAACCCAATTCGCACAAGATTAGTTTTACCCAGAGACCACATGCTATTTGTAATAATGAAGGAGATTGTCTGTGTTGTTAATCCCGTGCAATGTCACTAATTTGTAAAGTAAAAATTCTCCTGCAAATTACCTACTGCATTTATTAATCCAATTTGGATTGAATTAGCAGGATTAGGTCTATGTCTATGTTGCATTTATGTAATCTAAGGTAGGGCTGTTGTAAAATAATATTTTAGTGATTGAGTACTCTATCGATTATTTTTACGATTAATCGAGTAATCAGAAACTCTCTTTCTCTCTCTCTCTCTCTTTTTTTGATGCCATAAGTTGCGGGTCAATATGGTTTTGCTGGCCCAGGACAAAAAAAGGTTTTCAATGAACTCCAAGGCAGCTTTCATTCTTAGCCAAAAACAAATAAAAATGTGCCCAGGAAAACAAAAACTGCCAATTTCTGTCCAAATCACAGAGATGAATATTTACATTGGGTTTGTATAATTGTAAGACTTTGGAGTTCAGCAAAATATAGAAGGTAATTTGCAGGGAAATTTTTACTTTACTAATTACTGACATGATTCGCATGAACCTAACAACACCGACAATCTCCGCCATTGTTATAAATAGCATGTGGTCCCTACGTAAACCTAATCCAGTGCAAATAGTGTTTAAGAGTTTAACTACTTTGACGCCTTGGACCTTTGGACGACTTGCATTGAATCTGCATCCAATGCTGTGCAAAAGAATTCACAATATTTTTCATGTTTCGTCACTTTGCGACCATGAACTTACTTTGAAAAATCAGGCGAAATCCAGTTGACCCAGTTACCTTCAGTGCTCAAATTATCAAATTGCCTGACAGCAAGAAAAGGATACATGGCAGACTTTAAATTTTTCCGTGTGTCTTTTGTCCTGGCTAAGGCTTGATAGTTTGCCATTATAGAGGAAAAGTTCTGTACAGATCTGTAGACCCTCGTTTCCCCCTGAAAATAATAAAACAAGAAAGACATGAATGTGTTATTATTTAGATTAGGTTTATTAAAATCGTAAAGCCTGAAGCAGTTTGCCAACGAACAGTTCACAACTTGCAAAGGAGACTGAACATTTCTATCAAATTTGCAAAGAATCACATCTGTTTATGGGGCTAAAAAAGGAGAAAGAGAGAACCCATTTGTGATGTGCTAAAAGAATTTGTTTGTATTTGTAGAGTAAATTATCTTTAAAAAAATATATCAGGACAAACTGTGACTCCAAGCAGTGCAAAAGAATGACCTTTGGTTTACATTTCTAATTTTCCTCGCCTGTCATTGTAAACATGAAGTCATTTGGAAGCTTGCTTGCAGTTGTTTTTCTTCCTGCTTGAATTTTATGAGATGTTGTAACAGGACTCAGACCTGATCCGAAGAAATGTGTGTGTAGGGAGGCTCGGGCTTGCAGTATGAAAACATAGCAGATGAAATCTGGTATCTATGACATAATGTGATGACGGAACATACAGCTTTATGAGGGAAGTAAATTTCTGAACCCCAATTTGTCCCTTAAAACTTCCCAAATGAAAAATGAGGTAGTACTTGTCATGCATAAAAGTTTGAATCTACTGTGCATATGTAGATAAATCCAGTTGTTAGCTCAAATTTTCTCCAAATAACATCCACTTTGAGTATCAAACTAAGTAAGGTTCTGGTGGCCAATGTGTAAACGTATCTGAAACAGCCTTGTCTTGCAGATTAAACAGTTAATCATTAGGCTCATCAAAAGTCTGACTCACCGACACTGCAGACAGTAATGGAGTCAGTTTGATTTAACACCTGCTCATTATTGAGTGCCTATTTCTTCTCAGAAAATGAGATAAAAATAAACCTACTCTGATGTATGACATCCTCTAACATTTTGAGCCTATTAAATTAAAATTGAAAAATCAGATTTACAAATACTGTTTTGGAATGGAATATTTAGCTACAATGAAATGCCAAAGCCTACATGTAGAACACTTTTACACTGTAACTATTCCAAAAGAAAATTGCTTTGTTTGAACAACTCATTGTCTGACTGTCTTATTTTGCTTTTGAATTGCAGATGCAGTTTAAAGACACCATGTGATGTTGAAATTACTGTCATAGACCGAGGGAAACAGATGATACACAGAGAGTAGAATACAATGCAATCCAGTTTATCCCAGGTGAACTTGTTCTCACATCACTGCCTGCCAACTTTTAATATGAAACCTTGTTATTTCTTCTCTGTTCTGCACAGAAGCCATCAGGATTTCATTTAAATTCCTGTTTTAATTTTCCACCTGTAACCCATCAAAACCTTACATGAAAACCCAAAGCCTCCAGAGTTAGTCTCAGGTTGTGTCTGGGGAAAAAAGGAGTATGCACACTGTATCCTGCTTGCATAATAAGATTTAGAATTTATGTTTACTCATGTGCTGTCAAGCTCCTCTTTTGTTGGAGAAGCATACTAATCCATGCTTCATCTTTTAATTTTACTAATTTGTTTAAGTAATTGTGGATGTCTCCTTTATTTAATTTCACAACATAGGCTATGTCATTGCAACTTTTAAAGCAAAAATTGTCTAAAAATATTTTGGCTTTGAGCTGCAGGCACAGTTCTGTTTCCTTTAAGGTTCAGTTGATCATGAAGCAAAAACATAAAAACGGCCACTACCAAGTCCCGCCTTCTGTCACGTCAACATGAATGCTTGGAGAAACAACGAAGCCCTTTTATCAGCTTTGTTTTGTTGAAAACTGCTGGATGATTATTTTAAAGTTAGAATTTTTTTTTCCCTACAAAAGTACGTGTTTTCCTTAGATTTCATGCAGCAGATTATTCAGGTCAGGAGTAGAGATTCCCACCAAAGACCATCAGGCACAAGTTCAAAAAGAGTTTGCAAAAGTGGAAACAAAAAACTTGTACGAACTGGAAAAGTCCACAAAAGCAGTTTCTCACGCTTGTTGCACCACAAACAACGATGTTGTTCCAGCAGCCCATCTCAAGAGAGATGTCGAATAAAATCTGCTGGGTGCAGGAAGGCCTTACTCAACTCTTTGTAAGATTCGTGACCCTCAACATGATAGTTTTGCAGTAGTGAGTGTTGGAAGTAACTACCTCCCGACCATCTTCGCTATACGTAGTGCTGAAACATCCAGTCAGTGGCCCAAAATATGGGAATCTGTCAACAGTATATTTGTAGCCCAGAAAAACAGAATGTCATTGTTTCTGTTGGGTTCTCACCATTGATAGGTCTATTCTTGGATTGGACGTCTCATGACTTATCATGTGTCAAATGTACCTCACTGCTTCGATTTTAGTCAGGATTACTGGTTGTCAGGAAAATAATATTCGCGCAAAGAATGAGAAAAAAGGACACGTTTTAGTGTTAAGAGTCAAGGGGATCTAATTTCGCAGTTCAGTAAAAAGCGTCAGTTACCATGGCAATGGTTGTGTGCGTTGAATAAAGCTGACGGAGCGAGAGAAGAGAATATGACTGCTTTTGAGTTGTTTTTCACGTTTTTTGGTGTTTAATTATGCAAATATTTAACTTTATTCCAATTTGTCTTATTAGATTTCCACTTTCTATGGCACTGATTGCAAATTATGTCACATTTACTCATTAATTTTCACGGGATGTTTGTGTAAACAGAGAAAAACTTAGATTTGACCATCCAAGTTCCTGCTTGGGAATTAAACTAGGAAAACAAGAAATAAATAGAGACAAGAAATAAAGATGATTAGTAACACTAAGCTGGAATGAACTGAAGTAAAATGGAAACAAGGCTGATCTAATCAAAGGAAGACACTAAGGAACACAGAATAATCAAACCTTAAAAACAACTCAAAACAACACAGTACACAGCAGGAAGACATAGATTGTATTTTATGTCTACCTGTCTTCATACCTAAATATGTTTTGTATCTGTGTACCAGAATCAGCACACACTGTATGAATAATCCTCTTCATTAAAAAACGACAATGTACATGTGACTTGTAAGGGTATTTGTACCCTTTGACGTTTTCCATGTTTTGTCAAATTGCAATCCCAAACGTAAATGTTCTTTTTCTGAAATTTATGCAAGAGACCAAAGAAATGTTCCACATCATTGTGTGTTTGTATGTATTGTTATCTGCATATATTCATATGAGAAGGGCCATCCCATGAATTGTCAATAACATCCTCAGTCTTAGTAAACCTGGACGACTGCAGCTGCAGCCCATTCAAGGTCTTTGACATCGCCACGGCTAAGATGATCTGAGAGAAAAATTCAAGGTTATTAATATAAAGTAACAAATGGTTTTTTCTGCTATTATGTACATGTTCTTGGCATGATTTGTACATAAAAGTAGTCAACTCTGAAGTAAAATCAATTGATCACAAATACCTCCACAACTTCCCACTTCACTGACACCAAAGATGTTTTATCGCCAATTTCCCAGAGTGGTGACTTGGGAGGAGGGGAATTCAAGAGTTGATCTGCAAGAGGAATGAACTGTGGCGAATATTTTTAGGGGACATGACATAAAGAATTGTACCTGTTTACATTTGTGTAAAATGAAGAATAATGTCCTCTGAGGTTATAACCTCGCACAATATAACTTTGGCATTCAGCCACCTTACCACATACAGTATATATATATTTATACCAATTGTATTGTTATAAATGGGAAGATAAGAATTAATGCTTTTTGTTTCTTGTAAGTATGCATGTATTTTAAAGTATACACAATGTGGAATTGTTTACCTCTTCTAAATTACTTTCAAGGATTGGTTGTTTATTAAATTTGTCAGTGTAAAATTATATATGCAGTATGAGCTGAACTTATGTTAAGGGTAAAATAAATGTCAATAATTGTGGGAGGGTATTGTTTTCAAAAGATGGATCATTTATCCAATTATTTAACAGGCAAATTTAAACTTCATTTATGGTTAAAAAATCCTATAAGGGCAGTTACACTGGATAAAAAGCATATAAAAATACTGCAGAACATATGGAATTTGCAGGACCTGTATTGTAACTACGGTGTATGAAGAAAACACATACGCCAAAGAAAAAGGTCCCCATTCTTTTGTAAAATAAATAAACTTCCATTAAAAAGAAGGAAGAAGAAAATGTCAAATGGTTTTAATTATTTGAATTCTTAACAATTGTGTTATGTCTAACCAAACAAGACTATTTCCTCCTGTGGCCTGACTTCCGATTTTGCACAAAGGTTCCAGAGACAGTTCCTGCACAATGAAATAAATAAATAACATTGCAAATGGCATGCCAGTTCTCTTGCACAGAAGTGGATGATTTTTTTGTTAGAAATCGTAAAAAGAACTCCTTTAATTTACAACTTGGTTGTGATCCAGCACGAATGCTGCAGACAAAATCAGTACAAAGACGGTAGCATGATGATTTGTTGCTGCTTGAGTCCAGGCAAGGAGAAATGAAATTTAAATAACGCACCATGAATGCCAATGCATTTATCAAAAACAGTGACTGATAAGTTTAAATCTGAAGAAGCCAAACAAACTGGAGTACAGAAGCACACTAACAAGAAAAATCCCTTTATCAAAACCAAACAAGTTTTTTCTAAAGGAGATAAAACCTGTTTCAAAAATGTTGTTTGAGGTAAACCCAACAGGATGTCATAGGGTTATTTTTACAAGAAAAGTGGAGCACAGCTTCTCTGGAAGAAGCACAAAAAATATGCTGAGGAAGGGGAAAAAAATTCTCTCTGGAAATTTATGCACCACATATTTCCTCCCAGCTGATAAGGACTGAGTGTTTCGTCAAAAACATGAAGGATGGATTCTAATCTCTAGTTATTCCTTTTCATTTTCTTACTGGACCTGTATAAAGCGCCTATCAAGGAATTAGTAGAGGCCTAGGTCTCGCTTCTGTGTCAATCAATATCCAAGTTGAGACAAAATTAAATTTTAATATGAATTTTGTTAACATTAAAAATTCCCCTTTTTCCATTTTTATAAATACAGTAAATTTTTCACAAGTCAATCTGTGTTTAGAAATCACTGCAGGTTTGACCACTTTAAATAATGCTGTTTTTTCATACTTGTCTCAAATAAAGACATGGCAGTAATCCAAAAAAGCAATGAAAATATGCTTTTTGTAAAATAAACTTCACATGGGACCCCTACTCATTCACTTGAAACTCAATAAGGGCGCTGGTCAGAGATACATTTTTTTTTCCATGTCCTTGTGCCGCTCCATTAAAAAAAAGGCACCTTGGATGGTGAGCCATATTGTCCTTATAAAAAACCTCCACAACTGCCTGCACTTTTAAAATAAGGTCAGACTAAATTCTTAGTTTTTAAATAAAAGATTTTAGGCTACAATATTTAGATTTTAGTTTTGTTAGTGATGTTACCGTGACTTTGCACCAACTAAGGTTATGTTCTCTGTCTGGATCCTACACAGTAACAGATTACATTTCTAGAAGATTTATTGAAAAAAAAAAAACAACTCACTGTTTTAAATTAACCATTTGTCAAACTTATTTTAAAAGCTATTAACCAAATAAAGTTGTGTTAATGTTTTTCATGAACAAACTGTTTTGATGCCTTGCCCTGCCTGCACTAACATTGTTAGTCAGATCAAAGGAAAAGCCCACTTTGATTATGCAATCTCCTCCAATTAGCATGCAATCCTTCAACCTTAAACAGATTCACAAGATATTTTTAGCTCCTGGTGTGCTGCCTTTTGCTGAGTCTTCCACCCACCCAACGGGGGGTCATTTCAAAACTATACAAATGTAATCACTTTTTCCAGTTATGCCCTATAGACCTGCACAAACAAATCTGGACACTGAACAGCACCCCAAAGTCTCTCAGCTAATCAGAACCACGCTGCAATGGAAGAGATTGTTCCCCCCAGAGGATTTGCTATCTTCATAGTTAAAATGAGGAACTAAAGTTTAAATCTGGGGATTAAAGATTTGATTTTTTAATATGTAAACAAACTGCCATCCCCTCTTCGAGGCTCTAATAGCATAAAGGGGTAAAATTAACATGGAAAAATGTACTGATAAATGCTGGTTTATTTTCCATTCCTCCATGACTCCCCTAATCCCTAAATTGAAGCCACTGTACCACAGAAGCTTGCAAAAGTATTCATATAACTTACACTTTTTCACATAACAACCTCAAGCTGTTATGTATTTTCCAGCAAACGGAAGGAAAGGGGAAAATGGTTTTAGAAATAAAAATCTAAAAATTGTGAGGTGCTACAGTACCCAAACCATTTTAATATGAAACCTAAATAACATTCAGTCCAGTCAATTGAAAAAAAAGAAAAAAGAAAAAAGGGGATAAGTGAGAAATGTGTATTATTGTTTTTGTACATTTTTAATCCGAGTGATTATATACATGAGGGAAGAGGTTACTGTTGTGAGTAACGTGAGAAATAATGGAAAAAGCAGAAAACCAAAGCTTTTCTGGAGGTGACTTGTGTACTTACATAAGTGCATTCTTGTTTGATCAATTATCTCATTAGTTTAAAGACTGTATTGAATTTCCTATCTATGAAAGTAGTTCAGGTTAACGAGGGACAAGTGAACTCAACAGAAAAAAAAATGGGACAATGGGATGATGGGAGGAAGAAGGTAGAAGAAAGCGGGAGAGAAGACAAGGAGGAAGCTAATGGAGACCGCTGCTAATGTTTGCAGAGGTTGAGGTGGGAGAAGGAACTGGATTTTTCAGGTGGGTTCTGCATAAGTAAACCTGCACATGGTGTGTAGGATACCTGCACAAGTGTTTTGCAGTGAAAAGCGCAGAGGAAACTTTGGCTGATCTGAGGTGGAGAGAGGAACATGTCAACATGGCGACACTGGTTTCAGCGCAACTCGTGTGGCAGATTTCTAAAAGAAATTGGACTCGCGAAACATCCTTGACGGAGAGGACGTCGGCTGAGTGAGCAGGTCTGAGTTGGTTTATTGTTTAAATGGGGAGAAGAGGATTGTCGCAGCGACATCGCACCCAAGATTCATCAGGCCTGCAACAAAACCTTTAACTGGTACCGGGCAGTGTGTGTGTGTGTGTGTGTGAGAGAGAGAGTATGGGCCCATGTGTGATATTGTGTTTAGAACTGTAAATTTCCTTGCTCTATATTTAAGTTTTGGATTATTTTGGAGTATTGTGGAGTTAAGGTTTTATTTCTCCAAGTTGTGTATGGTAAGGACTGTATGGTAATTGGATGAGTAAGGACTTACTCAATATAGGTAAACCTGTGTGGTATCTACCAGAACTTAACGAACCCAAATCGCCACTCCACCAGTGAGTTTAAGTTCTTGTCCCAGTTACTAGTGGGCAGAGCAGTGGGGTGCTACACAGGTGTTTGGTGAAGGCCTCCGATTGGCCTCAGTTTTGTTAGTTTAGTGAATCAACATCACAAAATTCAAGGAATACAGCAGAAAGGTCAGGCATAAAGATGCAGAGAAGCTTAAATCAAAGTTAGATTATACAACTGTCTCTCAAGCTTCAATTACATCACAGAGCAGCATTCAGTTTATCATCCCAACATAGAAAGAGTGTGGTACAACCTCAGCTGTAGCAAAACATGACTGCCCACCTAACTAATAGTGGATATGTATTGAACAGAGAAAAGGGCCATGGCAACTCTGGAGGAGCTGCAGAGAGCCACAGCTCAGGTGGGAAAATATGTTTAATGGAAAAAATATTAAGTCATCCACTCCACCAATCTGGCCTTTACTTAAAAATGAATAGAATAGTTGAAAGCTTTAAGAAATAAAGTTTAATGTTTGCTCCAAGGCATTTTCCTTCCATGGAAAATCACATAAAATTCCAGTGAACACATCAAAATTTTTGACTATGTGACCAAATCTGGAAAAGTTCTGAGGTTATTAATGCTTTTGCCATTTGCATGATTTTCCAGAAGGCCTAGTTCAGATTTTTTGGATTACTGGTACTCTGATTAAGTCAGACATGATCAGAGTACAGCACCTGCAGTCATCTCATTGAAAGCTAAACTGCAACGAGTGCTGCGTGTTTTGTTTAACTTGAGGACGGTTTACTCGATGACTGGATGTGTTTGACGGTTCAGAGGAGGAACAAAGAAAAGACTACAAAGTTTCTGCCTCCAAATTCTGGTACCAGATTGTAAATATTTACACAGGGGTTGGTTGTGTTTGCAAGGATTCCCTCTGTGTGCTTGTTTAGCTTTGATGCATTTGGTTTTTATTGTTTTCGATTTTCCGTAAACTGGATCAAAACTTTGCATTACATTTTCTTGTTGACCTTTTAGGAGCCTGACATGATCTGAATTTCCTGCCATGAACACCAAAGCTGGAAAATAATTTGGTGTATGTTATTGTAGCAGATGCATGAAAATATTTGGATGTGCCTTTTATTTTTTCTTTGAGCCTTAATGTAAGACGGACCATTAATTTTTTTAATCTCCAGGGAAATATAAACTTTTCCAATGCAGAAAAAAATCCTCAGATATTGTGGTTGCACATTTAATGTAAAAAGTACATTAAGGTTCAGGGACTAAGATAATTAATAGCAGCTGTAATTCACATGTCATCAGACTTTCCATAGTGGTGTGTTTGCTGACATGACAGACGTTTTACAAAAAAAAAAAAAAATAAAATATTGGTGGTAAATATGTGTAATTACCTGCTGGGTGTATTAAGTTTATCTAACAACACCATGACGGAGATCTCCAGCTGTCTTGATTCACTTTGGAAAGACTGTGTTCACATATAACATAAAGACAAATAACTATGTACTCACAATATAGAGCCTCAAATAAATCAAACATTCATGTTTTTGGCTTCTGGGAGAAAGCAAGAGCAGAAAACACTCTGATTCAAGAAGAGAACATTCATACTTCCCCACAGAATGTGTATTGTACTTTAATAAAGTTGTATTATTTATTGGTACCATAACAGATAGATTACCATTAAAATTATTTCATGTCCAGAAGAACTCCTATCATGGTGACTATAAATTAAAAAAAATAAAAAATAAATATACACAAATTTTATTGAAATAAGAGTAGCAACACTTATCAGTAAATGTGTGTAAAATTACTCCAAAAAGGATTCCCCCCCCCCCACCAAATAGTTACAAAAAGTAAATGTAACTAGTTACTATCTACAATTACACTGCCCTTACGTTATGGCTAACATTGAGATTTCAAGAAAAGTAGCTTGAATGATAAACTCATTCACTTGCATTTCCACCAGATGTTTGCTAATTGCTGCTGCTAGTCTGGGGAGTTGAGTGGGGATGCTTTGTGAGGAGACAGTCGGTTGGAGACTGCAGCTCCAAGAAGGAGCTTTGGGTAAATAGGCGGAGATGATAGGAGATGCATGCGTGAGTTCTCTCCGGGTACTCCGGCTTCCTCCTACAGCCCAAAAACATGACTGTCAGGTAAATTGGTCTCTCTAAATTCTCCCTACGTGTGAAATGTGTGTGTGCATTGTTGTTTGTCCTGTCTGTCTCCGTGTTGCCCTGCGACACACTGGCGACCTGTCCAGGGTGAACCCCGCCTCTCGCCCGGAACGTTAGCTGGAGATCGGCACCAGCACCTCCCGACCCCACTAGGGACAAGGGTGTAAGAAAATGGATGGATGGAGGGAGGTAGGAAGGGAGGGAGGGAGGGAGGGATGGATGATCGGAAATGATAGAATCAAGGCAACACTCGATGTATGTTTTTGATGAGAGAATACCATCCTAACATGATATAAAGTTCTGAAAATGTTTTATTTAGTTAAAGGTTAGTGGCTTTTGGGACACCTTTTATAAATGCTAAGCTATTGAAAAGGGGCATTATGTAATAATAGTGTTTGTCCATGTGGGAGCCTCTTAGATTTTCATACTATATCATTTTAACTTCAGACACTGATTGTTCATCTGCTTTGCCACATGTTCCAGATCCATCGTTTGCCTTTATAAAGAACCGCTGATGGCCACTTCACCTGTCAATGTTTTATCTGATTGTTTTTATTGCTTTTTAATTTGAAGATTAAGCAGTTAACTCATACTGATGTTTTCACAGTTTAACTTTTAATAAGGTCAGGAATGCAGAATCTCCTGATCTCTAAACAAGTCCAATCCTTGGCTTCTCTCACCCATGAGACTGTTGCATCCTGATGGCACCGTCCTCTATGACTGCCTACCGCTGTTCCACAGGAAGAGCAGAGGCTAAGCAAACAAATAATCCCCAGATTCACTGTTTCATATGTGACGCACTGCATCTCAAATGTGGGAAAGCCACGCAACATCTGTATCTCATATCGCACGCAGAAAGTTGATATCCATGAAATTGATACAAGGGAAGCTCTCAGCAGTTTATTTTAGAAAAAAGACTCAAATGACTCACAGGGTTTATGAAATTCTATCCATGTCAAATCACAATCTTTGGTGACCATAAACTATTTTGTGAGCTGCGTCCTACAAGAACAAGAACTCATTTTAATAAATAAGAGATATTATAGAGGGAACAGGGTAATGATAATGATAAATACCTGATAAATGTAGTTCCAACTAGGATACATGGTGGTCTCCCATCTTGGTATCATCTTCATGCCTTCTATTTCTGTGTTCTTTTGTTGTGTTGTGAAATGAAAGAGAACATATTAATAACGCCTCATTATGGTAACATTACTCTTCAGATTGTCCAGTTTTTCTTCAAAACATCAATCAATAAATCCAGCTTTATTTGCTGGATTTATTTGCTCTCGCTTGCACTTTCATACAAGTGAGAGAAATAAAAAAGCATTTTCCAGAGGTTTAAAACAGACATACATATACATAAAAGGACACTCCAATTGATGACACTGAGTAGATATTACAAAATATCAAACAGATAAGGTGAAAACAATTAAAGATGAAACATGTTTCATCTTTTAAATCCTCAACCAACAAACAAATGAACCAACAAATACCAGAAGGCAGACTAAAAATATGTGGAACAATAACTCTAAAAAAAAAATAGGTATATCATGTCAATTATAGACAGGACCTTTATTAGGTCTCAGATACTGGAAACATGGGTTGTGTTGAGCATTACAACACTCGCTGCTTATTTCAGTTGTTCCCGTCTTATCTGTCAGGAAGTCATTTTTCATTTTGCTTTCTGCTGTATTTTGTTCTTCTTTTGATAGTTTCCAGGATGACCAACACAGCTCACTTTAAATTGAAGATCAAATCTTTTTATTCCTCAAAGATGTTTCTTATTTTCTCATTTTACGAAACTAAAGTGTACATATGGGATAATTTAACCTGCAACTGATTCAAATGTGTACACTTTGACAACAAACAGAAATAAATATTATCTAATCTGTGGGAAACAACACAATGAGTAGACATGCCACAGTCTCACTTTATAAATCATAAAAATGCTGATTCATCATAGTAATTTCTGAATGTGGTCTTTAATTTGATCAGAAAGCACAGTTAAAGTAATCACAGATATGCACCATGCAGTGCATTGCAGACATTTGATCACATCACAGCTACATGTTAATGTATTTTAGTCTAATTGTATGTCATAAACCAAAGTAGCACAAAGACGACTGTGTAAAGGAAAACTATCACTGAACACATCATCCCCATGGTGACACATGCAGCCAGGAAAGTTAGTCAGCTTTGAAGGTGAATGGAGGTAAAGACAAGGCAACACTGAAAGAAAACCTTTCAAGAGGCTGCAAAAGACTTGAAGTATGACAAAGGTCCTTACCTTTCAGCCAGAGCTACAATGGCATGGTTTAGATCAAGGCATATCCATTTGATAGAGTGGCCCAGTCAAAGTTCAAACCTAAATTCAACTGAAAATCTAATTTCCAAACAAGAACATGCAGAACTTCATTCTCTAGATCTGCAAAGCTGCTAGAGTCATACCCAAAAGCCTCGCATCTGTAATAGCAGTTACTGGCGTCTCTGTACTGATTGTATTCAATAGTATTTAACTTGAATACAGTCTAACACTAAACATTACCAGCCACATAAACCTGAGTTCATTCATATGGTTTTATGAATAACACTACAGATCGGACAGTTGATTATTTTTTCTAAAGTAACCAGGATGAAATACTTTAGTTTGTGGTATCATGATATGGCGTTATACAAAAGAAAAAAATAAATTCGCAACTAATCAATTTTATAGCTCAAGCACAGCTGTAGTCTGGATCAAGTTCTGTTGCAGTTTATGGAAATGTGATGCTCAACTCTTTGGGTGCTAATGCTGTTAATGTTAATGATGCCACAACTAGACCTTGAGAGAAACATTAAATTGTCCTTCTGACCTGTTTTTATAAATACTTAAAATACAAGATATTTCTTTAAAAGCTGTAGTAAATGTTCCTTTCTGTTCACCACAAGTGGCTTTCTTCATATCGGTCTGCTGCCTTTCATCAGGTCAGGTGGCATGTAGTGATTTCATCTGAGTTTTGTTTATGGAAAGCAGCTGTATGTTGAAGGTTGTAAAGAGAGTGGAAAGTAAACTGGATGAGAGAAAGAATTTAAAAGGAAAAAAAAAAAATAATAATAGCTTATTAATCTAAAGGTGAGCATTTTTCTGGCACACTCCTCAGTCCAATATCAAATCTTGGCCAACAATTCTCGCCATGCCCATAACTTTTCAAAGTCTTCAGACAAGAAACAGCTTGAAGATAAAGTTTTGGGTTTAGAGCCTGTAGGAAGATTTCTTTCTTTGAATCCAAATATATCCCTCGTTCTGCAGGAGAGAAATGGCCTGCATTTTTCCTTAAGCACATTTGTTCCACTGCTGATGTGTCCTGAGACTGGAGTCTCACTGAATGAGAAACTAATCACCTTGACACGCAAAGGTTACTTTGGCACATTGATCAGCGCCTCCAGTCATCCTGTAACCTAAAATGTTAACCTAGTCATAATATTGGAGAGATGCCATATTTATTTAACAGAACAACTTACCATGTTTGTCAGGTACCTTAGCACCTCCAGGTTGCAGCAGATAAAATCAAGCAAAAACCTGAACGAAGGAAAGCAGGAATTATCCTGCCACGGTCTGCTGACTGGAAACAGACATCTCTCCCACTGCAGGAGTAAGAAAAGCCAGAGGCAGGACTGATTCTCCCGGTTTCAATTTATGCTGTTTTGCTGACTCTTTTTGTTTTAGTTTCTTTAGCTAGTTTTAGCAGATTATCTGAAAATATGCTGTATTTGGCTTCCCACTTTACTTTGCCAAACTATATGAGCTGTGCAAATAAAGACAGCAATTTTGATTTAGAATCAAATATTTTACTGTTAATCTCACCACTTCTTTCTCTTTTGATGTGTGGTGTTTTTATTACATTCTGTCTCTTGTAATTTGTCTGGGTTCCTTCAAGCAAAATGTTCCCTGACGTAAAGTTCACTTGCAATTCATTCACCTGATTTCACATTTTATAACCAGAAAAACATCAACTTTGTGGTTCTCAACATCAAAGCAGGATGGGGTTTGTGAATCATGAAGGTATTTTAACTCTTACCAGCATAAACCACTGCAATAACTTCGGATGAAAACCAGCATTTCATCCAGTGATGCGCTGTAGCTCTTTGCTCCCTTGTGAGCTAAAGACATATATGTATGGAGCAAATATACACAGTACTTGTTCCCCCAGTTTCTTTTGTAAGAGTTAGCTTCAAATTTTCAAAAGTGTTAAAATTCTTGCTTAAATATCACACATTGTACTGTGCCTGAATGGATGGACAGTTATATTGCTTATCTCAAACAAGTTTGGGTCTAATTTGAATTCTGTATTTCAACCTCAACAAGAGTATTAATACCGTAAATTTAACTGCAATGGATAATAATCCCTCTTTACTTAAAAATTCTTTTGGATTTTTAAAAAAATTATATTGCAGCATTATCTTTCTCATTTCTCTATGGGATTGTGGTTTCATTATGATTTATTCCTCCTCGTTAACTCCTACACACTGACTCGACAGTGAAAGCCACTTCAATGATCTGAACAGAGTCTGATAAAGCTGACTGAGCTGACCCATCACTAGAGATTGGGTTTTTCAGCTGGGAAGAGTCCGTATAGTTTCTCAGTTTAAAAGAGAAGAATAAAGTGGTGACTCGATTGTATCGGAAACCAGAACAAAGCGAAAGAGACAGCCTGTTGGGATTGGTGAGGGCCAAGTGAGGTTAGGTTTGGAAATTAGTTGTTAGGGCCGAGGGAAGTAGTCTGTCACAATGCCTGAAACAATTTGACATGTACAAAAATAAAGCTCTGTGAGAACAACAAGCTCTTTGGCTACAATTTTAATTTGCAAATGACTAAGTGCAAAATGTGTTGTACCTATTTGGATATTTTAAAAAGTGTTCCATTATCACACAAAATGCACAACATTTTTAGTTGTGCATAAAAGTGACAACGTGCCATATAAACATTTTGCTAAATTAGAGTATCACAGAAAAGTACATTTATTTCAGTACATCAATTAACTAAGTGAAGTACATTAAATATTTGAATCACACACAGACTGATGTTTCCTTTAATTCTGTTAAATATTATGATGATTTTCCACTTATAGCTAATGAAAACACATTTTGGATTAGAATATTACATCATGTATGAGTATTAATACATTCCAATTCAATTAAAAAACATATAAAAACGTGGACCTAAAAAACATAACTGTTCATACATACATAGGAGTGATTGCATTTCTTTCTGCAAAATATAGAGAAAGGAACAGTTAAAGTAAGAAGCATAATGTATTAAATTTCACATTTATTTGTATACCTCACCACAATTAAAAATGGGACAGATCATGAATGGTCTTTGCAAGGTTTTGAAGAGGTAATGGGGCCGTAAAGAAAACAGTGCGCTCCCCATTTTGCAAAATGTAATTTCAAGAATGCACAAACCATTAGTGATGAGATTATGGTGATTGATAACTTTGATGGCAGCACTTATGGATCCTGGATGCTGTGTGAAGAAATGTGGTAGCACCAGTAAAGTCTTAATGAGATGATGCCACCAAGTGGGGCCTTAGTCATGTATTCTGAGAGAATTTGGAGAGGTTGTGGTTTTTGTTTGCTCCTGGTTGCTCTAAATAGTAGATTCATGCATAATGTTGTATAAGAGTGTCTAATATAACAATGATGATAACATTGAGGTGGAGGAGGAAAAAGAAATATGAGGCTGAAACTAAAAGGTGCAGCAATCTCTGCTTTAGGAGGGATCCTACTGATTATCACAAGCAGTCAGGTTATACTTACTGTCATAAAGTGATGAGGTTTTCTGGAGTACTTGAATCCAGCAAGGATTAGGAAGGATAGGGCCTTCCTAATCCAACCTAATACTGCATTTATTCAAGTGTTGTGACTCCTTTAACTATTCCAAAGAAAATATTTACAATTATTTTTTTTTTCCATTTATTGTTTGCAATTGCTGAAAAAAGAAATTCAGCTCAAAGGAAAAAAAATAAATAAAAATTGGCTTAAATTAAGTAATATTTGGATATGCAGTTTATAATGGAGGTAATTCTAATACAGTTTCAAGAAGTTTTTTCATCCTACCTTATAAGCACGATCTTAAGAAGATGAATTAATAGGAATTTGGTGTAAAATATCTTCATTAGACGTTTTAGAAGTTCATCACTCTTGTGCTGTTAGACCCTTACATACTTTAAAATTTTAAAGGAAACCAGAGAAAATGCTTATTATGGGACATAAAGGATGATTTAACATGGGACATATGGGAGGATTTAACATGGGACATATGGGAGGATTTAACATGGGACATATGGGAGGATTTAACATGTTTAACATATTATCCATGTTCTGATAAGGATCTTGCCAGTTAATTGTACAAAACGTCTGCCAGAAAAAACCCTATTGAAAGGTAAATTGATACATTTAATGGACCCCAATCAATCAAGTGAGAAGCAAGAAAATGTGCAAATTACATGCATCAGCATCAAACGAATGTTTCCTCCGAGCTAATCTACCACAAACAGAGAGATTCAGTTTATAATGGGAGCTATTAGTCTGCAAGCAACCTTGACAAATTATTTGTGTAAACAATTTGTGTTCTTTTTTTTTTTGTTCTATCTTGTGCAAGGAGATCATTAATCTCAATATCTATTGTGACCCGAAACCTGCTTTCAATGAGTATTGGAGCTGAGTTGTTTGAAGATACACAACAAAATAAAGTAACACTTCTAGTTATTGTTTTAAAATTATAAATATATTGACATTAAGGTCTTGAAGCAGACAGCCAGATCTTCCCTCTTGTGTCCATTTTCTTGTACTGAGGAAAATTTGTGAACACAAGTTGTCTCCAAATATTTATCTCGTCTTCATAATATAAACATATGTCTTTGTCAGTAATATTTGATTTGTAAATAAGTTTGAGTCAATTTATCCATTATTAGGACTTATGGTTTTAAAAATGTACCACTATGCTACGGCATTCAAACTGTGTAGGTTGGAACCTAAACAATCTAAGTAAGTAAAATTATTAATGCATTTTTCCAAGGGGCCTGAACATTTATCGATCCTTCTGTATCCCTCTCTACTGTGTTTCATGTTTCCTAGAACAACTTTTCATTCAGAGGCTGGTATTTATGTACAAACTGCGGTTAACAGATGGAGACATTTGCCAAGCCTGGCTGGTGTCTTTCCACATGAGAACGCTCAAAAACACGAAGCTCACAATTACACATCTGTCTGCCAATGTCGCTGACAATATGTGCTTTATATGAAGTTGTCACCTGACAACCAGACAGGTTTTAGGTCTGACAACAGTAGATGTTTATAACTCCCCACAGGCAGATGTTTATAAATATAATTTTTAAAAACTAATTTGTGTTTTCTGACACAAATATATTTTAGAAAAGCTTATTTTGTTTGTGGTTTTAACATGATGTATGAATATTTATGCAAAGTAAACATATAAGTTACATGTATATTTTTGTCTATTTCACATAAAATGTAAAATATACAGAGTATAATATGCTCCCAGAATAACTGATCAAATACATGTGAAATACATGTTTATCTTCATAGAACTAGTACCACACCGTTTCCTGATATTGATCGATGGTTCTCACCTTATATCTGCTTCAAACCTGCTGGCCTTACTAATCATATCACAGCACTAATGAAAAAACCTTTCGAACAAAGAGGCCATAGCCGGACAGCCTGCTGCTTATGTACAAGTAGCCTGTTCCCTCTTCCCTGAGCCATTCAGGCCTGGTTCCAAGTGCTAATCTAGTTACATTCTCACTTAAATCCCAATAAACAAACCTAACTGAATTAAAGGTGATCCTG
This sequence comes from Alfaro cultratus, assembly GCA_903066825.1. Lineage (NCBI taxonomy): Eukaryota > Metazoa > Chordata > Actinopteri > Cyprinodontiformes > Poeciliidae > Alfaro > Alfaro cultratus. Next base: position 204,904 of record CAEFZX010016101.1, on the reverse strand, counting down.
GGGGCGGGTAATCACAAAAAAACAAAAAAAAAACAAACAAAAAAAACCCAAACAAACAAAAAGCCTTTTAAACTACTCCTGATAAGGTTATGGGAAGTGAAACACCTGCCAGTTTTAGTTTTGAAGAGGAAATCAAACATAAAGCTTTCATTGTATTATGTTTGCATAGTCACACTGCCTCAGAGCGGAGGTTGATTCGCTGCTCAAAGGTTTGCAACATTACATTTCCAAAACAAGAGCATGGAAGCACACTGGCAATAACTGAAGCAATAAATTGTAAAACCTAATCAATCATTTTTCTTCAGTTCTTCTCTTTTTAACTTAATTTTTGTTCAGTTAAGCCTGAAACTTTTCCATTCATATGAAGATTTTGCATGTCTGCTGCAGGAAATGGTGAGTCCTGCATCATGTTTTAAAAAAAAACCTGGAAATTATCTGTGCTTGTCCTCTACTGGGGGGGGGGGAAATTAATGTGATGTAAAACAGCTGACATAACTTTGTTTCCGTCTTATTTCCAGTTTTTTTAAATTAATCTTGTGAACCTCTGGGGTTTACTGGCCTATTTTAAAGAAGAAAAAAATCAAGATAGCAGGTGCATGTGTCTTCACAATGCATACTCATAGCTTCATTTATACACAGTAAATTCTGCAGAGTTAAATCAACACTATGCCGAGTCTATTTGGTCCTTATCAGAATTGGTGTCAATTTAACTCTTTTCAGAGTTATTTCAACAAGAAACTGAGTAGTTTTAACACTTNAGTTATAACTACTCAAACTATTGTTGAAATAACTCTATAAGAGCCAATTCTGAAAGGGACCAAATAGACTCGGCATAATGTTGATTTAACTCTGCAGAATTTACTGTGTATGGTTTCGGTTTAATCACACCAGGCTTCTGGCAAGCAAATACAAATAAATAAGCATCAGGGGTCTTCAGATAGACTGTTTTAGCACAATTATACAATTTAGTGGGCATCTGGATCAGCTTACTACAGCTTTAAGTCAAAATTTGTACTTCTTGTATTTGCCAAATAATTGCAGTGTCAAATACCAAATGCAGATTTATAAACTTTTGTATATTTACTTTGTTTGGGGGGGAGGGGAGGGACATGCAGTTTTAATGCTCACGGCTTTATAACCAAACCTGGTGACTAAATTTTAGGTTCTAAAGTCCAAAAAGCTATGGCATGGCCATTTTGATTTTTAAGTGCTGCCATTTTTAAGGGACCAAAATACCAATGGGTAAAATGTTAAAATTAAAACCACTTCACTAAATAAACATTGCAGTATGTTTAATATAAAAAATTTTCTTTAGAAAATCAATCATAAGGAAAAACTGCATTTTCCTCTTTCCATACATTTCCAGACCTGGAAAGCGATTAAAGAAAATTTCAAACTTTAGTCAAGTTTTGAAGACTGTAGGAAGCCTGGAAAACACACTTCATATAATTAGGAACTTTAAGATTCTTCAATCAACTTAATTTTGTTACAAGTTTTACTTTGACAATGGCTCTCTGTCCAGCAGGCACATGAAATAAGCTGTACAACAACAAATCTTAAATAATTATAAATTGACAATTATTTTAAACAAAAAACGTACAAATTGCAGAAAATGAATGCGAGTTCAGTTTTTATTTTGGTTGGCAGGTGGCACTAAAATGTCCTTTAAATTTAAAGCATATGAATTGCATTGCATTATTAGGGAATAATAAATGTATCATTCAAATCAATAACACAGAGACATGATGTTAAGAACATGATGTTAAGAACACCAAGACAGACAGGAGTCTTGCTCAATGTTTGAGACTTTTTCAGTTTATTGTTCAGGTAATATCTGTGCAAGGATAAGAATTACAAAAATCTACACATTACACATAATACATATATACTGTATATATCCTGTTCCTATGATACAATGTTATATTTACAAGCAATATTTAGCAGTAGGTATTAAGTCATCCCATCGTATGTACCTTTTACACTTTAAAGAGATGTTGATCAACCCTCTGGAGGAGGGGGTAACGCATATCAAGAGAAAGCAACAGTAACAGCCTCCAAAGACCCAATACAACCTGGACAAGCTTGTTTCTAGTGCAGCTTCAGGGTGGAGACCCAGAACCTACAAACAGCTCAGCTCCATGTAGTTTATTAGTGCTTCAGTCAACTGAATTGTGCAAGTGTCTTACTTGTTTTAGAGGTAACACAGCTGATAATGTGGTAAAAAAGAGATAAGGATATTGTTTATTGAATCAAAGTAAACTTTACTTCATCCTTTTTGTTACAGAAATGATCATGAAAGCTAGAATGTAATGCTAACGGTTGTGCACCATTGTAACTTGGTCTATACTGCCACCCTCTGGAAAATTCTGAAATTGACAGATGAAGAATGAAATAAAGCAGTAAAGATGAGATGATAAATTTTGTTTTCTTTAAAAAAAAAAAAGACACATACAAAACACACTATAATGTCCACTACAAAAGCAATTTGAACCCCCTGAAATTTTTTTTTTTGCCACATTGCAACCACAAATCTGTGTAATTAGTTGGAATATGATATAAATAACCAACACGGAAAAGTGTGTATTTTTCTATTCTGTTCCTTTTACTCTGATATCCCAAAATAATACCCAGTGCAACGAACGACTTTCAGAATCACCAATTTAGAGAATAGTCCATCTGTGTGTCATTTAAACTTAGCACAAACTATATTTTTCTATTAAAACATAATGGACAAGCAGCATCAAGAAGACCGAGGAACACAGCAGATTACAAAAATGATTAGGCCAAGGCTATGAAAACAAATCCCATGCTTTGAACTGCTTTGCTGGAAACTGCAATCCAAGCAAGTGGAGCATTAAACCCAGAGGTCCATAGTAACTCTGACTAGCAACAAAGATCCAATAGGTTAACATGACAATTTGTTAGCCTTGAACTTAACAAATCTGGTCTCAAAGGGGTAGAAGAAGAAATTCATTGCTGAAAAAAAGCTAAAAGAAGCAGAAGCCATCTAGGAAACATGTGAAAGTATGCCCTGTGGTTACATTAGAGCAAAACTGAAATATTCAACCCTCATAAAAAAGGTATGAATGCAGTAAAACGATCACCACACATCACAATGAACAGTTCATCCATACTGTAGCATGGTTTCTTCAGTTGAGGCAGCAAAGCCAGTCTGAATTGATAGGAAATTGGATGGAGGAAAATTCAAAGCAATCAAAGAAAAAAGTCTTCTAGCAGTGGTTTTCAGTCCTGGTTGTTAGGTCCTACTATTCTGCATGTTTCAGATATTTTCCTGATGTAGCAAATGTGCCTTAAATGAATGGGAGGTTAACAATCCTCTGCAGGACATGACGGCATGCCGAGGTGGTAATCTAATCAGTTTTAATCAAGGGGGCTGAAGCAGAGACACATCAAACACTAAGTTCAGCAGGGTCTGAAGTCCAGGATTCTGAAAATGACTATCAAGGACCTTAGCCTGGTACAGATGTTCATGTTAGAGCAACACAATAACCCTAAACATACAGGGAGAGCCACATTGCAATTGTTTATGCCCAATCTATCTTCATGTGATAGAATGCTCCATTCAAAGAATTGCTATAAATCCAACTTAGAATCAGCTCAAAAACTTGAACTTTACCATTCATATATCCTCAGATGAACAGATAGAGTCGGGTGTTTTCCAAAGAAGAATGTTCAAAGAAAGCACAGACTTATGGCAAACAACTTGAAGCTAAAGTGCTCCATCAACCCACTTCTAGGTGGGTTGATGGAGCACTTTAACAAATTTATGTAACACTTTTCATACTCTTATTTGTATACAATTCTGAAAAACGTATACTTTTCCTTCCACTTTACAATAAAGCATAACTTTGTGTTGTCTCCCCAATAATTACACAACGTTGCGGTACGTGGTTGTAACATGAAGATGTGAAAAAGTACGAGGGGTTTGAAAACTTTTGCAAAATACTGTATTTATCAAATATCAGGATATTTAAAAAAAATGGCACAATGAGGTGGATGAATGGTACTGATGCTGCTGATTCCCATACTGTAAACTAAAGCACCAGTTGGGATCATAACAGTGCGTGGAGCCATTTTGTTACATTTGTGCTTTAGTTGGCTGTCAGTGCCAGCCAAGTCCTTGTGTTGCCATGAGTTTCACCAGGACCTGCAGCATTTCCCAGATTTTTGAAAATTGTAACAAATATATCTGAATGTATATAATTTCCAAATGCTATATGCTTTGAAGCTGTTGTCAAGGCAAATACGACAGGTTTAATTCCCACAGAACCAACATTCTGTGTTCATCAGAAGAACTGCAGCTGGAGGCAGCAGATATTGTCCTTCAGTCATGTTGTCTTCCAATATTGTTCCAAAGTGGGACAGTTTTCTCAACATTAACCTCTCTCCATCAACATAAGTGGTTCTGAAGGAGCTATTCACACACAAGACCCCCAGCACAGTCTGGATGTCTACATGGTAAGTGGTGTAGTATTCCCGTAAATGTTTCATGGTAATGGAGCAGGAAACCAGACACAAAGCACAAGCTCACAGCATCTTTGTAATCTAATATTGTTTCAGCGAGACGTTTCATATCTCAGTAAACAGAAATATTCTCCAGTGCATCTCTTTATTCCAGCTTTGTATGAGTCTATTAAGTAATTTTTATAGTTTTAATTCCTATTTCTGTGTAATATAATCACTGTTAAACAGTACAGTCACTTGCTTCCAGGCGGTGTAAGCAGAAACCAGAAGCAGCAATCGTACCTCATACAAGATTAGTGGGGAAATATTTGGACAAAATGGGTGTTGTCGTTTGTTACTGATGTAAAGACGACCTGTAGGGCCGTGCTGATATCATTCATTATCCACATTGTTCTTGACAGCTAGTAGATTGGAGCTACATGTTACCCTGTTTGTCAGAGGATGAAGAGGACGTGGACGGCGATGGGGAGGGTGCTTTAGGAAACACCCTTTCAGTGGGGGTGATGCCTGGACTGCCCAGACCAGAAGAGCTGGAGCTGCTGGAGCGGTGCGGTCCCTGGCCAGCTCCGATCACTGGAGCCGGTCGCACAGGCCTGACCGGCGGGGGCCTTAGAGGAGCGCTCGGTCTGCGTGACGACAGAGCTGGTTTGAAAGTGGTCATGGTCTCGGAGGAGGAGCTGCTGCTGCTACGTCGCTGGGCTGCATCCGGGTCCCTGATCACCATGGTGTGCAGGGGGCTGGCAGACATTTCCTGGGCAGGACCAGGGTGTTTGAGGGGCTCCAGGGTGTCCAGGACAACATCAGGGGCATGTTTGGCTACATTCTGCCGCTCCAGCTCTCGCAATTCATGCAGAGCTGTATTCATGGTTTTCTCTATGTCCTAACAAAGAAAAGAAGAAAACCATGTTTACTTTTATGAAAATCAATGCATCAGAAAAGAAGTAACTAAATTTCAATTTTATTTTTAAAGAGGGGTGTTATGCACAATTTACTTTTTTGAGTTTTAAATCATGTAATAATGTCATTTCCTCATCAAAAACATACCCTGAGTGTGTTTTAAAGCTAACAGTTAAGATAAAACTTATATAAATAATAGAATGCTATTTACTAAATGTATTGCAACTTAACCTTTCCTCTAAAAAACATCCCATAATTCAAAATGTAAACATTTGCTACAGCTATTTTTTTGAAAATGGCTAACCACCAGCACATAACCTCCTGCATTCTACAGTGCAAGTCAATAGATGAGTCAATAGATGTAGTATATTTTATACAGCTCTGTTTTCTAATGTATCCATTCACCCATTCATTCACATATGCATCATCCAGCCATCCATCCATCCCTGTTTATCCTTGGGCATGATTTATCACATTATACTTATCTTTAATCAACAATTATCTTCCAGTGGTTTAACATTTAATTTCACATGAAAAAACAGCTTTACATGAGATTTCTTACAGCTTGCATTATCCAATTAAGCATTTCTCAGAAGCCTCTAAGAATTACATGTGCAATACACTTAACAAAACAACAACAATTAAAAAAAAAAAGTGAGTTGACTCAACTGCACTTCGATAACTCGTTGCAGCCCTCACCTCCGCGAGCGCCTCGGCCTCCAGAGCTTTATGGTCCCCTAAACTGGCGTGCCGTGTCGTGATCGGTGATGATCGTTGAGAGTGACTCTCAACAAATGCTTTCCTGTCGGGGTGGTTAATGGAGCCTGAGCTGCCGAACGTGGTGAGGCGGCGCTTCTCCGGGCTGTCGGCATGGGCCCTGCTGACGGCTATCTTGTGCGGGCTGCAGGGGCGCGGCATTACCCTGGGCGGCAGGTCAGCAGCCCTGGTGGGGCTGAGGCTGTCAGCACCGTTGTTCCTGTGGCGGGGAACTGCGGCTCCGTCTGATCGCACTCTTACCCTGACACAGTGGAATTAAAGGAGAGAAATTAACTTTTGTGTGTTATAAGGAATGTAATTTTTTCACTTATCATATATTATTTGTTCATGGTATTTTACTAGGAGTTCCCATTCATCTTTCATATAAAAATTCCAGCCTTTCACAAAGATGCAGGTTTGCAGGACTATAAGGCCAATTTGTTCATTTTATCATATAATATACAGTAAAGCCCACTATAAAGTTGTGATAGATCCTTCTTAAGTGGGCTGGCTTTAAGTAACCTGAGGGGGAAAAAAACAAGGAAGCAAGGATGGAAAGAATGAAGGAAATGTAAATAAGAATGACACTACAAAGAGATGTAGGAAAAGAATGAAAAGAAAATAAGGGTGCAATGACCAAAGAAGGAAGGAAAAGACATGAGAAAAAGAGGAAAAACAACATAAGAAAGAACAAAAGCTTGTGATGATGGATAGGTACAATTAAGAAAAGAACAAAAAATAATGATGGAAGGAATGTAACAACATTAAAACAACAGAGATGAGTCTGGAACAACAAATATTTCCCACCTCTGATTTAGTTTTTTTCAGATCCTGAAAATACTAAAATCAAATTTCAGACTTTTCCAGAAAGTGGACATATCTAGTCTAATAAACCTTACCTTCCTAATGCAGGTCCAAAACGGTTCTCAGCAGCCTGGTCATAAGGAGACTGACGCTCATTTCTTGATGACGTCCTGTCATCATAGTGAGATCCACTGTTGGTCTCACTTTCTGTCCTCTGAATATTGTCTGAGAAAGCATCATCCCTGTGAAGTGAGTAATAAATCTTTATGATTATGTTCTGTTTTAGTGATGTTTTCACATTTCTTATTAATTTTTAAAGGACTACTGGGTCTTGAAACACCTAGAGAACTCATAATAATCCAACATAATCATTTAATCTTCAAAGTGAGTCTATATTTCCACAATACAAATAAACTGATCATGTACACAACCCAATTCAATTTGCTCAATAATGTAGCTTTGATTAAGTTACATGTTGGGAGATAAAGCTTTAGTTTTCAAGGATAAATGGCTGGAAGTGAAAGAAACCCTATTTGAACACTGGCTTGTCAAATTATAAATTCTTCCTGCTGATTTTTTTTGTAACTAAAATTGGAAAAGAAGTAAGAAATGCAGAAAGAGAGAAATGGGTTTTATGCAAAACTTCTCTATCAAACAAAAGTTTGCAAACATGAATCTCCAAAAAATAAAACTTCATTTCACAAATAAAACTGCTACAGATGTTGATCTGCACATGTCCATCTCAATAAATTAATCCAATCCAAACCTTTTACTTGTTACTTGTCCACACTGCCAAACGCTACAATACCTGCTTTTATGACCATGTTATCAATGTGCTTCACTGGATTAAACCTCTGTAGGGTATTTTCAACAGCAAGATAAGAGACACCAGAGCCAACAATGCATATGCGAGAAAGGCTGCTATTAAAACAACCAGGGTCTTATTAACAATTCAGCAGATGTCCATGCTCACATGCTAAGAGTAGGCAATGTAGAATGCAATGTATTCATTCAAGAAATAAATAAAATAAATATATTGAATAAGAATATTCATCTTATGCAATATTCTGTGGATGTTCTTTAGCTGTAGACTATAAGAATCAAAAATTATTTAAAAAAACCCCCACTTGAATAATATCTGTTTCATTTATTATAAAATGTGTTACAGATTTTTTACATGATAATCACTTATTTAGATGCACCTGAATGTTGTCATTTTTTTCAGCCCATCCTTTTACACCATAAGACCAATAAATCAAGCTTACATGTCTTGCACTACAATGTATTGATGCGGGATCAGCCCATCCACACCGTTGTGCCGGCCCTCCCACCAATCCTCAGACGCTCTCATGTACAGCAGCAGAGACGCTCCCTTCTTAAAGGACAGCTCCCTCGAACTTCGCCCCACGTAGTCAAACTTGGCAATGGCCTCAATTGGCTCAAACTCTGCAGGAGTCAACATATGAAAGAGTTCTATATATAAAACAAATCTCATTATTTTCACAGTAAGCTGGAAATGCCACAGCTGGGATCTTGACAGTGCATCGATTGCGCCTGTATCTAACCTTCATCACTTGTGTTTGGCCCGGTCCCGTTGTCGATCTCATCAAGAGCTCCTGGCTCACTGTGAGGGCTTTCACTACACAAACAAAAAGAAATGCAAAGAATCAGAAAAAAAAAAATAATAGAAAAAAAATCCCACACATGTAAAAAAATACATTATTCTAAACTTTTAGGGCTTTAATAGTTAGATCTCAAGTAGATATGTTCCTTTACTATGAACTACAGTGGAATCTGATCTGCAGATTTAAGCTACATTTGCAGGAAAACTGAGATGTAAATTCAACATATTTGTCTGACACATAACCAAATGTTAGTTTTTCTGTCTTTAAATTAAGCTCAGATTTAAATTCACAAGATGTTTGTTTTTGACAACATGGTTTTGTTTATGTGTCTGCACTTTTCAAACAAAGAATTAGATCTGGTATTCTTGAGAATCTGATGTTTGACCTATTGCACATGTTTGAGCTTTAAGATGCTCAATTTCTGTGCACCTACCAGTACTCTTCACCTCCTGCCATGCATTTTTCATAGACCGGTCCTTCCAACTCCCGCTGGCTCGGAAAGATGGCCTCGTGGTGGATAATGATCGTCTTGATGACCTCATTAACGTGTGCTTGGCAAGCCACGGGATCCTGATCGTCCGGTATAGGCATCAGCGTGGGGCCGAAGCAGATAGCCAGATTGTAGGGGTCCATCATGTTCTCGTCACTGTATTGGGAAAGACTTGAAGAGATGGCAGCATTTAGTAAAACAGTAACAATAACGCTTATTTTAGCCGTTGCTGTGAAGGAACTTACTGATTGAGAAAAGCAAACAGGTATCTCATGACAATGATCACAGGCCGCTGTAGGGTCACAATTATCTGCTGGAGATGATGAGCTCTTTCACCACCAGAATCAAGTTCTGGGGAAAATAGATAAATAAACAGACCGCATATGAAACAATTGTAATGACCAACTGGATATTTCAAATCGTTTCTCCTGTGATGTGACTAACTGGTGGTGGAGATGAAGTCGAGGAAACGCTCTTTGGGGAAAAGCGGGTTTTCCAACCCTCGGAAGTAGAGCTTGAGGACGCCTGCCACAGAGTTGATGTCATGATCCGTCTGATCGTCCACCAGAGGATCTTCTCCTGCAGATGAACCAAACTCTTAATCCTCTAATTACCCATTCATTGGAGCCACTTTCATCTAATAGGGCTCAGATGCAATCTTATATGTACTTCAAATTAGAGCACCATAATGCAATTATTATTGCTCACTTATTGTTATTTCAGGATGCTATGTTTTATGCATTAGGTGGTTTAACATGTCCATTACAGGGCTACAAGTGACTTGCAGCCCTCTTAATTGCACTTTAGAGTCCTGTGAGAGTTACAGTGGCTTTTCAGGTGGGCAAAACGTAATTTAAAATGGATCAAGGGGAGATATGGAGGCAACCTGGGGACTAACCTCTTTCAAATGCATTCTTAATGTCATTGACTTCGACCTGAGATCCTGGAACCCGAAATATGCCTTGTTGCTGAAGACCTGTGGATGGATAAAACCGTTAAGGTGAAAAGAGGGAGGTATCAATATCAATGCTACAGGTATTGTTAAATTACAAATAAATGTGGAAAAATATAACAATAATAAAATGTGCATAAGAAAATTATGTATTTTGAAAGAGACATGTAACAGACTTGGTAAACAAACAAGCTTGCAAACAAGCAACAGAACAACTTTGGTCACCTTTATGATAAATGAAAACATAACTCATTGTATTCACCTCAGTCAAATGACCTAGTCAGGTAAAGTTTAAATGCCTTTGAGCTCATAATATATTTGGGTGGGGTGACATAGTAAACACATTTCAAGTGAATGCACATCTATTTCATAAAACGCAAAAAAAAAAGATGGAAAATAAACTTTAGCATTTGAAGAAACTGCACTTTAATCTCTTTTTGATGGAGAGAACTTGAAACTTACCGTACAGATTGATGTATCGAATGCAGCTCTCAACCACCACTGGTATGGGCTGCCCTGAATCCTACATGAAGAAATACATCAGAATGACTGGAGGTAACAGTAACAGGTGATAAATGAACATGGAGGAACTCTAAAAAATCTTATGATATTTGTAGGATATTATAATCACTAACAGCTAAATTAATGTAAAATAACTTATGGTAAGTGTGTCAAATATACTGTACATGTCACAGAATGTATCTGAACAAGAATATGTACCAACATATAGCATTTTAAAATGAAAGAACATTTTTACAAGAACAGGAAAAGAATGCAGAGAAGTGTCAGCAAGCAAACAAAACCCACAGTGACGATCCCACCCTGCTTAAAGACAAAGTACCTGACTCCTGGCACGGACATTTCTTCTTCCCCTGGGCAGAGAGCAGTAAGGCACGGAGAGACAGAGCAGGAGAAGGAACAACAACCACAAAAGATTAGAAAGAGGCAGAGAGACAGATCTTAACAGAGGCCTGGCCTGAGAGAGCAGCCAAAGCTTCAGCGCCTTGTGGGGTGAGAGACAGGAGGACGGGGCCTGAGGGAGGAGGGTGAGAAAGGGGAAGTTGCCGTCGCAGAGCATTGGCAGGGCTCCTAATTTTATTTCAAATTTGTACACTTATTCAGACTAATTTTCTAGAAATACGTTTTGGCAGGTCATCTGACAACAAAACACCAATAAATCCTTATTCGTGGATTTATTTCCACCAATCAGGAAACACAGCAGTGAAACTGACAAAGGGCTATTGTGTTGCTTTTTGGACATCTGGACCAATTAGGGGCAGTAAAAATGCATTTTGAATGTAAAAAGCTACACTACAATATCCTAAATCGAAACAAAGATAATCTTTAAATCGCAACTTGTGAGAAGTCATTTCACCACATAAAGACATTTCAATGCTTTGTTTTTCGCATCCTAGCTGAACCCAAATCAACAATGGACGAGTTTATTTATTTGACCGTTTTTGTAATTAAAAACAGTGACATAGTCCATTTATTTATTTTTGAATGACGGTGTGTGCTTAGTAAGGAGTGTGACACAAACTCAACTTATATTGTGGCAAGTCAAATATAAAAGTAAATCAATATAACAATACCCTTAATTTCTTAAAATTCTGATTTGTATCTTTTAAAATCTTATGTTTTATATAAAACAATAAAATATTATGTCTTGAATGTGTGGTTTTCTTTAAACCCCATTTTTACTTTCCATACTTGTCCAGATTTTCTAAATTACACCATAAAAATTCAGACCTTTCAAGAATAAGCAGAAATTGGATTTGGATACATGCCTGTTAGAAAGACATGTTGTTTCAAAGTTTATCTATTTAAGGACTCAATCAGTTTTATTGTTACCCTTATAAAAGTATTTAAGCAATTACTACAATTCTTTGTAAATATTTGTTATTAAATATGTTATTTGCATATTTACTTTTTGCTAAGAAAGCACCAGCATATCTGTGGTTGAAATGGGTTTTTGATAAATTTAGTAGTTGATTAAGCAATGATTTCATATTGATGCTGTTGTTGTGGGACGCTGCTGCAGCCGCCAAGAAAATATGCCCATGTGTTTATTAGCATAGCCAACTGGCCCGCATAAAGCCAAATTAATTCAGTGTCTGCTAGCTGGAGGCTCACAAGACTCAGAATTTAAAACAACTCGTCTCCACATCACATTTCTAACTGCTTTAAGACCAAATACAATGCATTGAGCAAGAGGAAAGTGCATGAGCGAAACGTTTGAATAAGAGAGTGGTCACAAGCAAAAAGATCCCCTCCTCCCTACCACCACTACCACCAAAGGGCAGCCAGTGGGACAGCTGAGCTCATGGAGAAACAAAGGGCACAGATGGGCTGATACCTGAATGAAGGCCTCCATATTGCCGTTAAACAGCTTACGGTTAAAAATGGAACGAGGTCTACACTTCCGCATTCTCTGGGGTTTAGGGGGAAGAGTGGGGGGCCTGGGGAGATGGTAGGGATTATAGCATTGAATGATGATAAAAATACATCATGCATGTAAAAGTACCAACATATTTTCTAAAACATTTTTCATATCAGATGTTTAAATGCATCCAAATGAGCTTAAGCAGAAATTTGATGATTAAAACCACTTTATTATAATGAAAATAAAATAATCGTTTACACTTCAAGCACTTGCACTAAACTGAAAAGTATTGGAACTGGGGAGACTGTAATTCAGTAACTTTGCAAATAATTGTGTGACGATGAAAAATTATGGCAATACTGGCGTTTCAGTGATTGCTTTTATCTGTTATTCTGAGAATAGAAAGGTTGCTCATAATATTTCAATAAAAATATTAAGGCTGGAAGAGTGAAGATGCTCTCAACAACGTTATTTTACCTGTCAAACATGGTGGTGGTATCATCTTGCTCTGAGTTGTTTTGCTGACAGTGCAACAATGAATGATGCACAAATTTAATAAAATAATGGAGAATGTGGACCAAGATGGTCAGCATTTCTTAAACATTCAACTAAACAAGTTTGGACCTGAACACTTCTATGCATTTTAAGTGGGCAATGATGCATGGAAACTGCTTGTGGAGTTACCATGGCAACACTAAGCAACTTGAATAAGTGTAGCTTGATCCACAAGATGCTTTTGTGCTTTTTATCAACATGCAGCATGTTTTTGCTGAGACACTTTGTAAATTCTAGGTTTTTAAAAGCTACTTTTTAAAAATGCAAATACACTTCACTAACAAACTTAAATACATTTCGACATATTTTTCACATTTTGCCTTGCTGCTAAGAAAAAGAACAGTTGGGTTCGTTTTTCCCCAATTTATCAAAATCTGGTAACGTGTATCCCAACGGTTTCACATTAAAGTTGAATCATGTGAAAAACAGTAGCAAATACTAAAGAAATTTAGAAAATAAGCTATAATTATTTTTTAAAAATGCGAGCTGTGATCAGTTTTTCTTCCTTTTGATGCAAACTTATAACATTACTTCTACTCAATGGCACTGCATAGTTATTTCTGTTTAGTATCTTTTATCTTGTGCCTTTTTAAGAAGACCTACAGTAAATAAAATTTTCATATTATTAATATTACCCATTTGCTACTCATTTTCGTTTTTCATTTAGTACTGAGTATAAAGATCTTTTCATACTTCAACAATTCCAGAGACAAAAACATTTCAAACTTTGAGTTAACATTGGCATTATTTCCATGCAAATGATGAGTGCGTGCAAGCTGTCATCTTTAGAAGTTATTCGCTGAAGGCTTCAGTGTTCTTCATGCCAAGAAACCAAAGCAAAAGAACGTGACACATTGTGGTTTTACTAGCTGCTTGAGGTTTTTTGTCTTTTTGCTTCTGTTGCATGCACAGGTAAGGTAAACTAACAGGGTGTTTAGTGTTGCCTAAATCTGTAGCACACGGTGTAACAACAGAGACATTAGTCCTTTTCATTTAACATTTAATGTGAATCAACATAAAGAAGCATACCTGAAATATCAACTGGGTTTTCTTTAAAATATAGGCTATTTAGATGTTACAGTGGATTGAAAGAGTGCTCATGTTACTAGAACTTGTTCACACCGTCACCTTGCAGCAACAGATGTCAACATACTTCTGGGGGTTTTATGTGATAGACCACAGTAGTGCTGTGAAGTGGAAAATAAATGTGTCGTTTTCAATTGTATGTAAAGATAAAGATCTAAAAAGTGTGCCAGACATTTAACTTCCCCAATTACAGACTTCATATTGCAAGCTTTCACTGCATTTACATCTGCAAGTCTTTTCATGTTTCTTTCTACTAGTTTAAACATCAAGGCACTTGAAAATGTTGCTTATTCTCTTTGTAAAGTAGTTTGAGTTCAGTCAGATTGCATGGAGAGTGTATGTGCAAATCAATTTTCAACTCCTGACACAAATCCTCATTTTAGTTTGCATCTCTCTCTGGCACTGGTGAAGAAAATGATTTCCACAGCACCATGAATTCACCCCCATATTTTAACATAGGTTAGTGACTATTTGTTTTCATGAAAATGTTTTGTTTTCATATGACAAAATATAAGATGTAAGCTCAAAAGTTCTGAATACTTATGAAACACACTGAAGAATTATTTCAGAAAGTAAATAAAATATTAAGTGGGTTTTATAAAATGTATCATAAATTAAAACTAAAACAACATTGCATTTATAGTTTTGTACATTGTACACTGGCATGCCTCTTGGTGAGAGCTCCCTTGGAAAAGAGATTTTATTTCAGCCAACTTCCTGGTAAAATAATGGTTAAATAAGTAAAGATAATTATTTAGATCATTTTAAACTATATTAATAGTTCATCATTTTTGTCTCATTAACTTGCTCAGTCAAGTAGGTGGTTGTTTTTTTTTTTTTACAAATAAAACAACTAGGAGGATGTTTAACAAGACTTAAAAATCTTAAGAATCTCTTTATTCCCACATTTGGTCTCATTTTAGCTAAAGTCAGAGACACAGGAAGGATTTTACAAATCAGCTCCTACTTCATTCACCTTCTTGCCACTGAACATCTTACCTTGTTGTTCCATATTCAGCCCTCTCCCCTAAAAGCAGAGGAAACAGAGGAAAAGAGGCCAAATTAGAATCAGCTAGTTCACAGTCACAGCAGTTAGTGGTATGGTTGAGTTCAGGCTGATTATACAAGGCTGGCAGATGGAGACAGAAAGGGGGTGTTATAAAGAAAAAGGGGGCATCTATTCAGCCAAACTGAATGGACTGAGCGCCATAGCTGCATTTGACTCGCTGCCAGACAGCGGTCATTCAGCGGTCGGCCCCAGAAGGGGATGGTCTGTCTACTCTCTCCATCCGCAAACTGGGAAATGTAACCAGGGGCAACTGGAGAGGCAGGCTGAGGGAGCTGATTTGCACAGTTGGATGATTTCATGAATCTGTAGCGCACTGACTTTAAGAACTTTGAGAAAGCATGCAAATTTATTAGAATGTAAAAAAGCTAGAAGATGATAACAATGAATGTTTCTCAAGCACATTCATTTTTTTCTTTGATCTTCAGACTCAGACCAAGACATGTTAACTGTTAGGATTTGAGAACATTGGATATAAATCTAAGTTTCTGATGTATTATTTTGAGATATATTTGGCACCAAAAGATTAATTTACAGTAAATCTTGTTTAAATCTCTGTTAAAAAAAACTGAAAACAGTATCTCACATCTATGACCTTCTTTTCAACATTTTGTTTATGTTTGAACTAAGAATAAAACTTTGACACCAATTAAACAGTTGATGCAATGGTTTCGATAAGGACATGTACGTAGGCAAAAAAAACTTGCCTAATGTCACAGAAGTGGGGATATATAGCAGGGGGAATGACCCCAGCTGTAACATGGCAGCATTATGGTTTTCTGTTAAAAGGAAAGCAGCAAGGACAAATTCAGGGAGGATACTGCAAGGATTTTTCCAGACCAGGAGCAATTAAGAGAATATTAATATTGTTGTCTGGATATATGAAGGGGAGCAGCCAAGCCTGGACAAGCTAGGTTGATTGTGTAAGATGAGATGAGCCCTTTGTAGATGCTCAGTAAAGAAAAATAACTTCCTCTGGTGGATCTATGTTTTTGAGACTTCATTATTATTTTAATTAAGCATCTTAGGTACATGTTAATATAAACAAATAGCATGTAGTCTCCTGGAGTAGTGGTGGTATTTAAAGCATGCTACTGAATTTTGTCCTTTTTGACAAGAAGTCTAACAGGAATGGGCTAAGGATGATTATTGGGCTTTATCGTTTATCATAACAAATAGAAACGATTGTTCACAAATCTATTGGATGACGTAGATGTTAGTCAGTGCATTTTCGAACATACCACACCTTTTTTCCATTAATATGTAGGTGGGTGTGTGTGATTCAGGAAATGCGGTGCAGATGTTTTCTGTATTTAAAGAATCAGTCATAAATCCACACCTATACCAATTATCACCCAATCCCACAGGATAATAAGCTCTCTGGGATGGCAGACTATTACCATAGCCATTTGCCTGTCTCTGTATCACTATAGATCTTACCTCTCTACAAATGTCCAGCACAAAAAAAGGTTTTTATGTTCTCACCTTCTCCTAGTGTCTGTTTCAGAAGGTCGTGCTTAGCTTGCAGTTTAACAATGAGATTGCTGCCGTTCAAGTACTCTTTGTATTTCTGCAGTTCAAAAAAAAAATAAAAATGATATAGTACCACAAATGTTTGATATTTTTTAAACAACCTTTTGCCTGCATGCTTGTGTATTTTCTGCAGTCATCTGTTAACTTACTGTGAAGTAGAAGCCCTCGGTCTCTTGCTGATTGGCTCGCCTTTTGGTGATGTTTGCTTTGCTCATGTAGGAGTCAGAGGAGGCCGATTTGACAGACTCTGTGGATTGGCTGTGCTGGAAGGCCTCTGATACATCAAAGTCCTCCACAGTTAGCATGTCCTGGAGGGTCTGCATGGTGGCATCAAGAGTCTTCTTAACCTGATAAAAGACATCCAAGCACATCATTGTATCCAGTCCCTCTTTCATATGCATTTTATGTGGAAAAACCAAGTGATTTATGTAGATTGAATACTAAAATACTGTACCTAAATCTAGTACATTTCAAAATGCATATCCTAGAAATTAGATTTTGTTCTCAACAATGGCCTTGAACACTGTAAAAAGCTGAGGAAACTGCATTCTTAACGCTGACCCATTGTGACCCAAGATTCACACTTCATGTTAGATATATGTTGAATTATCATATGTGTGATACATTTGAACAGCATAGTGACCATTAAATTGGTCTATTTTAACAATTTTGACCTTGTTTGCTAATGTGGTTGCCAGTGGCAGCACTGCAGAGGACAAAGATAAAAATAAACATAAATGAAAAGTGGCAATCATGGAGTCTCACTGGCAGAATCATTAATGGTTTTAGTTATATTGCAGTCAGAATGATGGCTGAAACAACTAATTACCATCAGGTCTGCCATTTGGTTTCGCTGTGGCACCCTCCTATAGGGAAGTGTTAACTTAGCTATTGCTGCCAATAACCTCTGCGGTCTCTTGCTAAACATGATACACCTATCTCTGTCTATTTCATAAAAAAAAAACAACTGAGAGAGCTAATACTGCGACTAACTGTGTGAACTGTTCTTATGATTTACATTTTACAGACTAAAGCTTATCTGTTTAACTGTATTTTCATTGCCGGATTAAACCTCTAAAAAGCTACCGTTGTGATAAACTTTTTAGCACAGAAAGTACTCCTGGACCAATGCATCCGTGTTTTTTTTTTTTTTTTGTGTGCTCTGCAATTTTAAACAACCATTCACAGCAGGACACCAAGTCAAGATTCTGCTGGAGGTTTCTTTCTATTAAAGGCGAGTTTTTCTTTCCACTGGGAGATCAGCAGATGGGATTTCTGCATTAAGTCAATGAAACAATGCAACCAGCTGTCTGCTATATACTTTCTGAGAAGGAGTGATTGATGCAAATTCAGTGACTCAATTCAATCAGCTGGGTTTCCTTGGATGACAAAAAAAACCTTCTACAAGTTTAATAATAAAATAAATATGATTGCCTTTTTTAAGAAGGAGGATTGAATTGGAATGTATGTATCTGACTTTCAATATGTCTCGTGTATAAATTGGACGCTTCTTTTTTTCCTCTGCTTTTTTTGAATTGGTACTAAACTAAACTGAAATAAATTGATTTATCTTTAGCAAACATACCTTGCTTAGAATGTTAAGAGTAAAGATAACAACAAAACACTAAACTTAAAGCTACCAGGAGCTACTTAGCCTAGGTTCAATCAAGTTTAACCTAGGCTAAGTGTTGTAAGTCTGTTTATCTGACTTACAACAGATTTTATGAGTATATTTTAATTTATAAGCACATATTTTAATGTTATTCTGTAGCAAAAACCATAAGGTTTATTTTCCCTTTGCTACTATTCTGTTTATGTAATTCAGGGAATGGCTACAAGAAAATATCTACTTGCTGAAACGTGCCCATACCTCCAGTCAGAGCAATAATTAAAAGGATTAGGAGGCTAGCTTATCTTGCAGGACCCAACAACAGGGAGGATGGCAACAGAGGTAAAAGAAAATTATAATAATTGTATATAATTGTTTAAAGAAAAGCAGCAATTCTGAAGTAGGACGTTTTGGTCCTGCAGGAAAAGATGAATTTGTTTTAAGCTTTTTTGGCATTGTTAGCACAGGTGCCAACAAATACCTGTTTGCAAAGCAATTTTTTTACTGCTTTGCATAAAATTTTTTTGCTTTTGAATACACCATTATCAACCAATTAAATGAAGTGAAGTTTCATTTGTGCCAAGCATTTGCATTAAAAGAATCCTCTATGATGAAGACCCTAAAACAAACAGCTACTGCAAAATATTAACATTAAATTATAGAAATAAAATAGAGTTTATGAATTATTCTAAGTCACTAGTCTGCTTACTTTAAGTGAATCACAAGAAAATCATCCAAAAGGGAGTGGTCTCTTTCAGCATTACAATGCACTAATCATTCACCAAGGGGAATCACTGAGGATTTGATGAATATGTAAGTGTATGAGTCAAATGTTATGGCTTTTAAAAACTAGATGGTACCGTTTAAAATAGAAGCACTTTTTGTAGTCTAGCAACATGTGAAGGTATTTTTTTTTTCCTTTTCTGGCACAACGACTTAAAGCAGGAATTTGTATTCTCTGTGCAAGACTCGAATTTAGCTTTCCATCCCTGTCCTCCAGATGCAATCTACAGTTGAGATTTGTGTGCACAGAAGCTCTCACCTCTTCATTTTCTATCTTCAGTGTGGCCAGGCGAGACTGCAGCTGGTGGTGTCGCATTAAGAGCTCTGTCTGGACAGGCTGCTGTGCACTAACCTGACACACCTAGGAAAAAAAAAGGAACCTTTTATTGAACTTAGAAGAAGGGCTGAATAAAACCATGAACATTCATCTCTGACAGTTCAGCAGCTCCAGGCCTCTTCACCAAGTCTCACCCACTCAAAAGTGATTTGCTCTTCCCATATCCCTTTCACACCTATTTTGCACTTATGTCATTAAATCATTCAGTTGTGGCTCACTATTCACTGTAGCCAAGTATTTAATAGTGATAAATGGACATGTATATGCTCAAAGCCCATGTATGATGATATTTCCTTGCAAATAATTTAATAAAGTCTTTGTATGACATTACATTTTCTATCGTTTTGGTTCTGATTGAACTGCACCAAACAACTCTTATAAATATTAGATCTCAGCCGAAACCAAAGCAACCCCATGTAACTTTCCGGTTTTCTAATATTGTTGAATGGAGTCACTTTTTCTTACAGTCACCAAGGAGTAAAAAAAAAATAAAAAATACAAATTTAATTTAAGTCATTGGTTCTCAAAGCAGGAACTAAAGGTTGGGTGGATTTGAATGTGTGCATGGCTGCTACAAAATGATCTGTGGTAGGCAGCAGACCAAAAAGTACAAAGTATCAAGGCGATGAAACGACCAGAACTAAACTCACCTCATCCCCCATATGTGGCTGGTAGTCAAAGCGTGCTGGAGGACAGAAGATCTGACTGTGTGTGTCCATAAACCTTAGCTTGTCCCCTCTAATGTCCATGGCATCTACGGCTCCTTCAAGTAGATCCAAACCTTCGTGGCGAGAGGTTTCCAGACTGTATTCAGCGGACAGATAGGTCCTCAAGGTGCGTGCCAAGCTTGCATGGTAGCCCAAGTCACAAGACTGACAACAAGGAAAACATGTGTCAAGTTTAAACAAATGAAAGGCCTGAAAAACATTGGATTTGACTGGTTTTCACTTACATCTATCATGTCCGACACATCGTGTATGTAATATTTGGCCACCAGGGCGTTGGTAGCTGCCAGATTGAGAAGATAGTCATTCCGGGCCTTTGTGCACTTCAGCTTATTTTCAAAGTACTTGGCCTGTCTCTGGGGAGGGAAAAGGAAGGAAGAGTCCCATTAATGCAGGATGTTAAGTGTCATCCTAATGTGCTCAAAGAAAGCTTACCACATTACATTGATTTTATCTCAGTAATTTGTCAATGTACTGTATGTGTTGAGTGTATGGCACAATGCAAAGACAAGAGCTTTCTGCCAGCTGTATATTATTTCTACAAATACATAATGATGCAATGAAGCAATCTCATTTAAAATGCATTCATGGTTTATGTTTGGATTATCTTTTCTGCCCCTGATATAAATCTTTATCATGTGTGTTTGCATCAAGAGAAACAAACCTTTTCCTTCATTTTTTCCATCTTCCGGACAGAACTTCTTCGTTGGGGACGCTCATCGTGACTGTGACGCAACAGACCGCCGCTGATGTCATTCACCTTGCCAATGTGCTTCTCTTCTTGTTTTTCTGCCTCCTTCAGCTTGCTCTCAGCACTCAGACTCTCACTGTGGTACATGTGGTATGTCTTCATCACCTAAAAAAAAAGAATGTAAGGTGATGAACAGTAAAAACAACAGTGAACTTTAAAATACTGACCACCACACATCTTTCTTATTTAGAGTCAGACAACTCCACTGATTAGTCTGCAAATCCTTTAACAATTTCAAATTGTATCAAGTGAAATCTGAAAACTTTCAGAATAATAAGAAGTAAATGCTTGGTGGAAGTATTGTAAAATCAACACTTTTATTAGTTCCTAAAAATAAAATCAAAATCACTGAGTGGTACTGAGACTGAGAAAGAAATGTTTCATTGTAATGAAAAAATATATATATGAATATTTGAGGAAAAAAAAATTCTTAATGGCTGCTGCTGTAGACCACTAGTAGAAAAACTTAACACAAAATGTATCTCTGTGTATTGTCCAACACATAATCCTCTAATATATCTTTCTCTCATATTACCACTCTAGGTTTATGATAACAAGGCCAACTGCAATTGCTCGCTACATCTTGGAAATCTTGTTGCCAGCTCTCGTAGCAGTCTGTCAACATGGCATGAAAGCTCTTAGAAGACCCTTTCACAAAACACTTCAAGTCGGGATATAGTCTCTTTCTGGCCATCTGTGTGTTTTCTGAGAGTACCAGGCAGTGTAACATAGCAAATCAACATATCGCAGTTTATGCCACCAAGTCACCAGTGAGCTTTTTTCTTCTAACCCATTTCTAAAAGGTCCAAAGTTGTCTAGGCTAAAATTGGTCTACATTTGGTTTAAAAGTGAAAGCCGCTCAAACATATTTTTAGACATTTATTAGAAGAAGACTAAATATAGACCAGAACAAGCTGGTCTTAAACTCCAGACCTACTGATTGCAAACACATTGTTTTCACTACACGAGACACACATTTATCTCTTTATTTGTAAAGCTGCTTCTCATCTGCCTTTGAGACTCCCTAAAATAAAGACCCCCCTTTTTAATTATTTTTTTGTCAGCACTAGTAGCCTATATTTGATAGTAGCTTAACAAGAACAAGGGCAGAGAGAGAAGGGGAGGACATGCAGTAAATGGCACAGAGTCGGGAATTGAATCTGGGATAGTTGTGTCGAGGATTGTAGCCTTTGCTCATGGTGCATTACTCTACCACTGAGTCACCTAGAGCTGATTTTTGACAGAATAATCTTTACGCTTATTTGAAGTTGATTTAAAAAATAACAGATAGGAATATGTAACATAAGATATTTTGTGTTATTACGAACCTTCAAATAATTTCCAATTGTCTTATTCTAATTTAATGTGAATATTACACTGTTTTTGGAGAAAAAGCTGCAAATTCAAAACTACGTGTTTATATTTCTTAGCTGTAATTAAATAACTAGGTTATATGTAAATGACTAGCTCTGATTAAGCTCACTTGAACAATCAGTTTGTGAGTTGACAGCTTTAGACTTGTTACTTGTCCTTCTGAAAAAAAAAAAATATCACATTGCCTAATCTTCAAATGAGTGTTATTATATTAAGATGCATCACATCATTGTTCAATAAAGACTCTCCACAGGTTACTCATGTTACAGACACATGATCATGACATGGTGGAGGACTGTGGAGTATTTTCAGTGGACTCAGATAAAACCATCGGGAATCGTATCAAATTCACCATCGTTATGAGTGTCATATCCTTATTGATATTCTGGAGATGATCTGGGTGCATTTCGCCAAGATTTTGTCTTATATTTCAGTAAGACAAAAAATAAACTTTCCAGTGATTTAAAAAAAGAACTAGGTGTTATGAACAAGATTTTTACAACTGTCAACCTATATACTGTTTAAATAGTAATGGCAGATATAACAGTTCAATTAGGCAACATCTGCTTCTCCATCGCTAGTTCTCAGGTTCTGGTTACCTAGCAACCCTGGCTGAAATAGATGAGAAAAGAACGTGAGATCGATCAGCAGGAGAGGAAGGAGGTAACAAAGTGACACCGAGCGAACGTCTGTGCTGCAAATGAAACAAGTGACAAGCCGAGTGCCGCGCAAAAATGTGGTGGATGATGGTTGCCCTAATCCATTAGCTTCTAAAAAGTCTCCTGAACACAAACGATTAAATGGCTTACACATCCACGTTTAACTCTGTTACTGTTACTGCTGCAAAGTTGAAAAGACTTTGCTATCCAGTATGCTGTGTGTCTGAGTTGCAGACAGGCTTTTAATAATGCATGAATGTGAAAAGGGGAAAAGAGAAAAATCAATATTAGTATAGCAGCAATGTTAGTTGTGCTGTATGAAGTTGTATGTGAGAAGGTTTTTTTATGCCGTTTCTATCATGTTGCTTTCTGCTCTTTGAACCTTTGCTTCTCACACCGATGTATTTTTACACCTTTCACAATAAATATTGGCATAGCAACCACTGAAGTTTCTAACGCAGCTAGTATAAAATGTGTATTTATTTTGCATTTAAAGAAATATATGCAAATAAATTCTTTCAAAAGTCAAACATTCAATGAGACATTTTCACATTTTTTTCTCCCTTTTGGTCAAATCCAAATGATTAAATATGTTGCTTGAGGTCATTAGCAATTTTATAGTTTCTTAATGTTTTTTGCCTAAAAATATTTTTATTATGTTCACTTGATAATAAATTAAGTTTAATAAATAATATCAAAGGTTCAGGACAAATTATTTTATCAGTACAAAGTAGCCAAAGGACACAAATCCAAATCCTGCGTTGAATTAAAGACAATTAATGAGTTCTTATTTCTGCTTTACTGCTTGTCTTACCATGGCTCTGGTGTTGCTTTAGTCACAGCACTTAGAAAAGTCAGTATCAGGCATCTGATGAGGATGCCTCCTTGAGATCTACCGGGGCACGTCCAGTAGGAGACCCAGGACTCAGAAATGTGAAAAAGTGTTTGTTTTTTTCACGCCACACACTAACACTGCACATCACTTGAACAAACCATCCGAACTGTAAAAAATGGTGGTGACATCATCATGCTTTGGGGACTGTCTGCAGTTGATGAAATCTTGAAATTGGGGCAGCAGTTTAGTTTTAAGCATGACTATGGTCCTCCACATGCAGCCATTGTTGTAATGCAATGGTCCACATAAAAGTATAGTAATTTTTCAGAATGGTCTAGTCAAAATCTAGATCTAAACTCAAGTTAGATATTGTGGCAAGATATGATAAATCAATTTCAGTCTAATACGACTGAAGTTAAGGGACAGCACACAGTGTGTGTGTGCGTGACAGTAGAGTTCAAAATGTATGAAAACTCTTGTATGGCTCTAAAACTGTTAAATGTTCAAAGATTTTGTATTAACTTGCAGATGAACCACAACATCAGCAAACAAACAAACCCATGCCAAAGCAGTCAGATGTTTGTTGTGTTCATCATGGAGTAGATAGCATGAGCGATAAACAGTGTTTTTTCTCTGTTCTGCACCATCACACAAGTTGTAGAATTACAGAAATGTTTTTTTTTTTTTTTTTTTTTTTTTTTACATTAGATTAAATCATTTGTGAATTGTTAATTTTACAAAAGGAAGAGCTTCCTCAGACTCCATAACTGGTTCAAAACTGCTTGCCATGAGCATTTCTGAAGCAGAGTGCTGTCTCTGATTAAAAATAGTTTAAGACAACAAAACATTTTCCTTAGAACAATGCAGCAATAGACAACTGAACAAAAATTGGCTTTTCCACAACCTCAGCAGAAGGAAAAAGTGATACATATAAAAGCCTGGTCTGTTGATAAGGCCTTTCTTCAGCGTGCAGCGTCTGGACAGCTGCTGCACAGGTTACAAGCTCGGGTTGAAAAGAAGGGTACGGAACTGCAGCTGCAGGCTGCCAAGGCTGGGCACCGACACAGAAATGTTTGGCTGGCAGGAGGAGGGATGTTGTGCAACTTACTGTGTAGAGTTCATTGGTGACTTTCACTAACTCTTCATGCATCTGGACCCCGATGTCTTTACTCTGCAAAGAAAAGAAAACAGAAGCAGCAGCAGATTTAGTGGAGAAATAACATATGCAGTGTGCATAAATATAAATACGAAAACTACTGTTGTAATCATGGCATGAAACCCTTGAAAGCTGTGTGGCAGTTTTATTTCTATGCGAAGGCTGTCAGTAAGTGCTGACATACTGTCATTACTTTGCAGTTGAGAGGATCTAATACAATGTCCAAAGAAAAAGCCAGACAAAAATAGAACAGTGCAGTCATTGCAGAACATTTCTCCTGACAGAGAGTCCCAGCTTCAGCTCAGTTACAGGGAATAGGAGCGTATGATGAATTGGACATTTCGCACAATAGGGCTTTTAGGCAAGAAGAGGGAGAGAATGGTGCCAGCTCCAGTGGAGTGTGACTCTGGAAATCCTGTTGAGTGGATAAAGAACGCCGTTTTGGCCGATCTATCCTGTTTTGTTGTCACCTCTAAGGAACAACTCCTCAAAACCACAAACTTGCATTTTCGCATGCTTAGAGAGTAAGACTTCAGCACATTTGGTCCATTTAGAGTCTGTCTTATCAAGTGCCAGAGGTGATTCATTCCTGTCACCGCATGTGTAATTCATTACCATCTACTCTGTACTGCAGCTGAACCAGGAAGCTTGAGCATAACAGGATTATTGTCTTAAAGGAGTCTTAGCAAATTTTCTGTGACAGATTTCCAGCAGGCGGTCATCAGTAATCTCCTTTAACCTGGCCCAAGCTAACAATCTTTAACCACCTTTGCATTAGTGCATCTTTTTAGATTCAGTTTTAATTTATTAAAATCCCACATTTGCTATTGTTAAACAATATAAAGAGCCTTGTTGTGTAGGGTGGCTCTATAATGCAAGGGAAAGCGTCAGAAACAAGTAGAGAACATCACTAATGTTTACACCTTGCTTGTGCCTCATTATTAGACCTTCTTCATGAATGCCTTATTGTTAATAGCATAAACACACTTTTACCTTACTTCCAAGAAAGACAAATTTGTCTGCTAAGAAGGATTTCCAAAATATTTGGACAGTCACTAAATGAGTGCCACCCATGAAAATTGCCATTTGTTTTAATGCCTTTGTATTAATATCCAAATAGTAATAAATAAATACATATAAGTACAATAATCAAGGTTTTATAATATTTTTCCAGCACCAGGAATAATTATTGTCTTTCTCCTCTTTCTTTCTACCATGTTGTACATTTTAATTTAAATGTTATGTGTTAAAACTGTGGTATGTTTACTCAAGATTATTAGAAAGTGAGAATGTCATACAAGTATAAAAGTTACATAAATAAACTTTATAACCGCTATGTGTGTGTATGTGCACTGATCTCGCCCGACATGCATTAGAAATGTAATATGAGCTGTTAGTTTGCATGAATGTGCGTGTCTTGTAAGGATCAGTTCCATTCTGACCTTTTTGAAGAGTCTGGTGACATCCTCGCCCACGTGTGCCAAGCGGACAATGACGTTGTTGTTGTAGATGTCGCTGAGAGTGGCGTGGTCTCGGCTCTCTCGCCGGGTCTGGTCCAAGACCAAATACCAGCAGTTCACAGTGGAGATTAGATTTTGGTCTTTCCTGCGACATTGGAGGGGAAAAAAACACCTTGTTGGTACAAATGTGCATCTTCAAGGACTACTTATAGCTGCGCCAAATGTTTCATGTTTTAACTCTGATCAAAGAGGTTGGATTCTGAGAAACTGGCAGATGTAACATCCCTGCACTTAAAACATGAGGTTTAATGAAGACTTGAACAACCCTGAAGTCCATCAATAGATACAAGCAGTTTTTACCAATTACAGATGAAAACGCCAGAGGGCATGCAGAGAGGAAATCAGTACACACACAAATGTGAGGAATGCTGGTTGCCTGACTGCTCAAAGAAGCATGCGAGTTCAATTATCCTCACACCAAATAGTTTATCATCTTGTTGTTGATTTTTCTTCCGTGCATATATGTGTTAGTGTTTTTCAACCCTCCTATGATTGGGATCAGATTTAGACATACCGAATCATGTCACTATTTTAAATGTTTAATCAAAAAAAAAAAGAAAAGAAGAAAAAGGTGGTTAAAAAATCTTTTCCCCTGCAAATAGGTAATCTAATCTAGGATTCAAACTAAATCTAAATTGTTCTGTATGTATAAAAAAGGAGAAATCAAATTTCAGTAAATGACTTTATCACTTTTATAACTTTTACTAATAAGGAAGCATAATTTAAAGATAGATTTCAAGCCAAGTACAACATCTGTGTTAATCTATAAAAACATTGATAAATTTCAAGCTTGACTAAATGAGTTCATGCTTTTGTTGTTTTAAAATGATACTGGCTGTACTTTGACTGACATGAAGCTCACTTTAATCTCTAATCCTCAGGTATATTCAATGACTGATCCCAGTTTTCTTCCTCATTACAGTTTCTGTGCTATGACAAAGAAATCTAGAATCAACCTTATTGTGATTCACACAGAGCACCCACAATAAAGCCAGATAGTCACCTGAAACCACTGAAACTATTCAAATTTGATTTGCTTCAGGAAACTGGAATGTTTCTTTGATATTACTAACAATCTGAATCATTCTCCAATGCATAATGTAAGTATGGTTAAGGCTTGGCTTTATATTTACTTGAAGTTTCTGATGTTGCTCTTCTTTTGTACAAATGACGCAGGAAAAAAGTCCAAACTCCTAATCGCTTAATGCACTGTTTTGTATTTTTTCGCCCTTAAATACAACTAAAAAGGGCTGTGCATATCCATCGCTTTTTTACTTCAGATACTTGAAATATTCAGGGAGAAAAAAAAAAAGCATGAATAAGCTATTCCTATAGGCTCGCCTCTCAAACTGAGCTGGTGTTTGATCCTGGACATGCCTTCAAGATGACAAGATAAAAATGTCTGCCTGCCGGCTGCTCAAGAATAAGGATAAGTCTTTTCGTATTCAGAGCCCCGGCAGCACAATGTTGAACTGTTTAAGGAAAATGACAGAAAGAGGTTTTCCACTTGACAGCCCATAAAAAAATTCAATACCTATTTTACAGCTCTGCCATTGCATCAGAAGAACACAAAACTTAACTCAAGAACCTTTTACTGACAATACAGAACATAAACTGAATCTGTTACCTCATTCACTGAACATGATGGATATGAAGTGCCTTGCACAACAATTCATACCCCTTGTTTTCAGATTTCAATAATTTTATTGGGCTGACAGACCAGGAAGGGAGAGCATTAGTGAAATAAGAAGACTAGAGGCCTATAACTCTGGGAGAGCTGCAGAGACTCACAGCTCAGGTAGGAAACAACAGTTAGTGGTGCATTTAGCAAATATGGCAAATAATTATGGAAGGGTGCCATGAAGAAAGTGATGAAACGTATACATTTTGCATTTTGTCATAAGGCATTTGACACATGCATTCTGCAAAGAAGAATGGGCAAATATTACAAGTTTTGAGATGTACAAATCTGTAGAGAAGACCTCAAAATACTTGCACCTTTGCTGTGCTCACCTACAAGTGACGGAAAACTAATGGCTTGATTTTTTGTGAAAAATCTTTAACAATTAAATGCCCTCATCTTTCCACTTGTGAGTTATTTTATTTCACAAGTAATATTGTGAAGGTACTGGCTGTTACCTAACAAAACATAAAAAAGTTTGACGGGTACGAGATATTTTGCAAGGCAGTGAATGAGGTAACAGATTCAGTCCCTTGTAAAGTAAATATGTGCAGTTAATGTTGTAGATTTAGCAAATTATTGCACCTTTATGAGCTTCTCCGGCATGGATGTTCACTTTCTATTGGATCTATGAACTAATCCAGTGTATTCAGTCATGCACAGTGATACAGAGAATAGAAATGTTATCATAAGTGGGGAAAATAGCTTAAGGAGCAGAAGTGAAACAACTGCAGGTTATTAATGACATTAAAGAGCCCCTCCAATTTCTTCTACAAGCATAAAAGTATCTTTTGACATTCAGTTATAATGATGACCATTTAATGTGACGGAGAAATCTGGGACAGTGAGGGTGTGGGGAGAAGTTTCTGCAGGAGTCTCCCTCTGAGGGAACGCTCCATTAATCAATGTCCTAGTGACGAGAGCTCTCAGCCATGATTGCGCTTTGGGTCCAGTTGGCTAAAGAGAGACTTCACGATGGAGATGAAAAGAGTTTCCCTGCATAAATCTCTGTATGGCTGTAGCATAAATAGATGTACAACTACTTATGAATCAATTACTCCAACTGAACCATAGTGCTAAATGTAAATAACGGATTTCCTATTTGATAATCTAAAACTACATATAAAATGTGTAGGTATCAAGGTAGATGATTCAAATCTATTGGGGTGTGATGAGACTTTGTAAGCTCGACACCCTGTTGTTTGAGGCTTTTGTTTTAAAGTAAATAAGATCTCCCATTTTGGTCTTTCACGATATTTATAAAATTTCTATTCTAATTACTGCACAGTTTCTTTATGTTTTAATCTTTCTCAGTAGATTATGACTACCATTCTTATTGGTTTTGTTAATCTTGGCTTTTATATATTTAATGATGCCATTTCTCCTGAGTTTCCCTCTGTGGGGCAATAAAGGCCATTTCTATTTTTTCCTATTCTATTCTTCTGTCTCTTTAGTTGTCTCAACTTACTGATAGTGTTGGCAAATAGTCCTTGAGCAGACATCACTTGCTAATTAAAACACTGAAAAAAGTCACCACTTTTAATCCCTTTTGTCTGGCAGTAAAACTACGTGTTTAAAAAAAAATAACTGAGACAAAATACAGGTATTGATCTAAGTACTGTGAGAATTACACAACTGGGTAACTGTTAGCTCCTAAAATTAGCATCTGCTTCATCACTTCCAAACTGTGTGAAACTTAACGGCCCTTTAGTTGTAATAAGACTGGACAAAATAGGATCATATGTAGTTCGTGATCTAAAATATTTAAACTGATCGAACAGGAGATGGGTAATTCTAAGAGTTTCTTAAAACTCAGGTTCTGTAAAAATAGTTCAATTTAGAATTACTGAGTTGCTGTCAATATGCAATCCTATCCAGCAAGGTAAGCTTAGGTTATCAGTTTTGTGCTACAAGTATGAAGACAAGTTTTTCAAAACTGTTTTTATGTTTGAGCCTCATGCTTTGAAGTTAAAAAAATAATAATAAATACATTCTTCCCACTAAATCCTTTGTGTAGCTGCATATTTAGTAGAAGAAATGTGAAAATGTGACAGACAAGATATGAACAATTTGTAGGGTCTGTTATATGACCACTTTATAAAATAAACTATGAAGTGAAACATTTTACAGTGAAATGTTTTTTTTTAAGTAATCTGAGATTCTCGTAGTAGAGAATTTTTAGAACTACACAAGGATACCTACATTTTAAAAAGCAAATGTATAAAATTAATTTAGTAGATTTATAATATTGCTCCCTTATGAGCTTCTTAGGCATGGATATTCACTTTGTACTGGATCTAGTGCATTCAATAATTTATCTTGCAGTCTTCATTGATCAATGTTCCAACCTCATAAGAAAATATTATGCTTCAAAGAATTATTAATGTCATTTTTGTATAGTTATCTTTATGCCAAGTGATTCTCATTAACAAAAATGAGTTGGGCAATTTCTGAACATGCACAGTCACAGTGTGCTGCAGGCTAGTCTAAGCATCATCTCCAGCATGCTGCAGGACATTGCTGCTGCCCATGACAAATGATCACAATACACTGAAAGTTGAACTAGAGAAAATTAGTAATATATCACTTTCTTTCTGCTTCGTCGAATTCTAAATAAAGATATGTCCCAGTTTCTCAGTGTAATATGAATTTATGCTTATTTGGCTAGGATTTTATTGTGATGATTTCTGAAAATGTAAACGACATGATAGCCGGAGAATAAAAGGAGGGGGTGGAGGGATAGATAAAGAGTTTGACCTAGTTGGAAGGAACAGAGCAGCCTGGGGCCACAAGGCATCTTGGCCCTGGATTCATTTCAGGTCATTTCCTTTGCTTTTATCCCTTCTCACTCTTTGCTTTTCATTCCCCCTCTGTTTTGCTCTGTGTCTAGTAGTGATCAGCATGGCACATGTGTGATTTTTGTTTATCAGGTGTTTTTCTCTGCTTAAGACACTCACTTGAAATGCTGGTGTTCTCTGGAGCTGCGGATCTTGGAGGAGTAGCGCTCAGCCAGCTTATCCAGCCCTCGGGAATACTCTAGCTGGAGTTCGGCCTTTCGGCGAAAGAACTCTTGCAGGTCCTGCAGCAGCTGTAGCCGGGACTCGGACTGCTGTTCCAGACATCGGAACTGCTCCACCAGCTGGTTACGAATTTCTGCATAACAAAACAAAAGAGAATTAGCAAAATAAACAGAGCCTCTCTATATATCTCTCTGCCCCTCCCCCCCTCCCAATTAGGATCACCAAGGCATGTGAGGGCACATTTAATCCAAAAGTAACGCAACCAAACAGAAAAAAGTCATTATAAGCGGAGGAAACCAAAATGTCAGGATTCATTTGTCTGCCAGCTTTACATGCAAGTGTTTGTGGGGACAGAGGGAAGGAGAGAGAGAGCAGGAGTGCCTGCTTGCTGGGGTTGCACACGTGCATACAGTATGAGATGCATGTCTGATGATTGCAGCAGACAGCACGGAAAATTCAAAATAGGTCAGCTTCTCAAAATGCATTGTGCCGAGAGAGCCTTCATAGGACATTGGCTGAAATACACAAACTGCGAGCATTTGTCTCATTACATGATTACAATGGTTTCTCTGTGTTTGAGGTTTGAACACCAAATTGTGCCGTGTTAAAAGTGGGAAAAGTCTAGTTTTAGGCAAACATTTTGAAGCACAATTGAGAGACATAAAACAAGAAAATGTAACGTCACCC
Source organism: Alfaro cultratus (assembly GCA_903066825.1). NCBI lineage: Eukaryota > Metazoa > Chordata > Actinopteri > Cyprinodontiformes > Poeciliidae > Alfaro > Alfaro cultratus. The sequence goes on along the minus strand of CAEFZX010016101.1, from coordinate 173,135 downwards.
TTTGTAAATAAATACATTCATTTTTTATAAATTGGCTGCTATCCTGTGGCCACATGTTTTACTGATAAGGTCAGGTTTACAGTTTTATCAATACAACAGCTAATAAAAACCTCCTGAGTCCTTCCTGAATAGCCTATAATTTCAGTGAACCCATTTCCAGTCATCTCTGGCATTTCATTTAATAAAAAAAAAGACAACCAGCAATATTACCATGACTCTTAAATTTTTTTTAAAAAAAGATCATAAATTCTATACCAACACATACCTGTAACATCTAAAGAAAGACAGCAACAAAATACAGTGACTACGTAGCTGCTAAATATAAACTCTTTATTGCTATATGTTCCTTTGCAACTTGTCTAACTTACAGGTACACCTTGGTTAAAATTACACAAAGAAATGGAAATATTGTTTCATAATGTCATAAAATCCTTCTAGATAAACATTTTTCACAATATTCCGCTTCTCCATCACCAGAGAGGAGATTCCATCTGAACATTTAGACAGGCAACAGCAAACATAAGTTTTCATAAGAGGAAATGCAAATAACAGTCTGGCTTACTGTGTGCGTTCAAGGTCACTGGCGCCTATGTTTAGAGACTGGGTGCAATCTGGTAGGACATCAGTCCATCGCAGATACATATCGTAGTAAGTATCTTTAGTCAGTGTGTTCACCGCAACATGTTGAAATTGTCCTCTCAATATTAATGTTCTCAATAATCAAAATTAAAGTACTTTAGTATAATATTTAGGATCCATTCAAATAGACTTCCTTGTATCGGCATCTGTCATTGATGCCGATACAAGATATAGATTTAATATCTATATATTTGATGTCATGTCTGTTTGCTGACATGAAATGCAGTTTAATTGTCGTCAGATTGACAGAGAAGTGAAGTGTAAGCTCTTTAATATGGGCACCAGAAATTACCTGGTGGGGTTATCCTCAACACCCTGAGCATACAAGTTTAAGCCTCTTATTTTCATCTTCAATGTGTCAAAAACAAACTTGACAGAGTGACAGAAAGATTTTCGAGCCTCATGAGAATATGGGCACAGGCAAACTGTTAGCGTCTAACAATATGTGCATCTAATTCGAAGGTTCCATTAGTGTCCAATCTAAAAACACTTATGCTTGTTTTCACTCCTTTTATTTTGTCATTCAGACATCTTAAGAGTTAAAACTCAAACCTGGACTGATACAGTCAATACTAATTCTTTACAAACACATGTTGTGATTTATGAACACATTATTAGTGAAAAATAAAATAAGGTTCTTAGTTTTCCCCAGAATATTCTCAAAGCTTATTTTGTTATTGTAAATCTAATATCACAATTATCTTCTAAACTGAATGTACGAGATACAGCAGCACAGATGTACTTTTCTATTTTGTACATTTATATAGATTATTATGTGCAATGGATTGTGTAGCTCTGGTTCCAGTTAAATCCATATTAATATTGAAAAAACAAATATTTTTTCTATGCACCCAGTGGTGACGCACAACCACTTTGGTTACTTTAGCATTAATTATGCTAAACTACCTCTGAGCTCACATGGACAGATTATGCAGGGACATATGCAAGGCTTTTTGAACAAAGTTCTTTTGTGTAGAAGGTAATGAGACCACTTGACCTACACTGTTCCAAAAGATCCCACTATGACAGACTGTTACAAGCATGCATATCATTGCTGAATTGACAATAAATCTATGTAAATGCATGAATAGAAAAGACTGTCTTCAAGAGAAGCCTTCTGTTCAGATTCTTCGTGTCATTTTTCTGAAAGCAGAGGGAAGGATGTCAAAAATTCCTCCCCCACTGTCTGTGAGGGAAATTGTGAATGAGTGAGCAAAGACTGAGACAAACAAAGTAAATATGTAATCCCCTGATATGCGGAAAGGAGGAGATGTACCTCTTTTGGTCCCCACAGTTGCCTAGTTGCCTGGTTACATGCCTCTGGAGGCATTTCAGCAAGAGCAGGCCAGTTCCCTGCTCCAACAGTCGCAGAAGTCAGTCTGCTTAGCATAATGGCCAAGGACAAGGGCAACACACTCTGCTTCAGAATAAGCAACAACCAGCCTCAAATGATGAATAAGGCAGCGATCAAGTCCAAAACTTCAAGGGCTGTGATGCACTCTTGAACTCAAATAGACCAATGAGCAACACAATTTGTTGGCCTTTATGGTTTAAGTGATTATTATCCCCACAGTGTCAGGAAGCAAACAACATGGAGAGCAAGAGTTTATTTCATCGATTTAAAAAGAAAACCAGATGCACTTATGATATTTGCTTTTCCCCTCCTGTGTGACAGTTATTTTTAGATCCTAAAGTGTTACTAGCAATAGAGCACAACATTCAATGAATGATTCAAGCCTTTGCAGGGTAATGCATAATTACACAGAAGCTTGCAAGGAATTCAAGAAATAGGACCCAGACAGTTTTTTTTCCCCTCTCTCTTTAGTTGAGAGTAATAAAATGTCGAGCAGCATGTCATACCGGATTCTTTGCCTGGGAACATTGTGTATGCTCCACACCCAAAGGCTGGTGGAAATTCACAAACAGGGCTTTGGACATTTGATGGCGTTTCTTACCCTATTCAGAGTAATTAAAATACACTAACATTTAATACTCAATGCCTCTCTTTAAGGAATAGATTTTAATATTTAAGATTAAAGGCTACATGAATTCAGCTTGTTCTAAGGTGGATAAAACATTAGGTAACCAGTGACATCATTGATTGTGTGCAATGAGTGTTTCACTTTCATATGTCAGAAACAAGCACCAACTTGCACGGACTGAAAATATGCCAAATGATGATATTTCTGGATGATATTTCTGAAAACTTATTATTTGTAATAAGTTTTCAGTTTTAAAAATACATTCTCAGGCCACTTTACGAGGTAGACCTTTCTGATTCAGTACAACTTATTTATTTAATGCTAACTCACAAGACATGTCATCTCAAGGTACTTTATAAAAAACAAAATTTCAAATCATACTGACAAATATGATGGCTTAAGACAAATATTGAATTAGCCAATCACACAAACTCACTAGCTTAAGATTAGTTATTTATTGCTATTTTATTGCTGTTATTGTATTACTGTTAAACAGAACAGTCTGAGTATTTCAGAAGCAGCTTATCTTCTTGGTTTTTCACCCATAATTTTTTGTCTGAACTACTGAGAACGTGCAGAAAAGAAAACAAAAATATTCTGTGAGCCACAGATCTATTGTTGATGTCAGTCAAATAGTCAGACTGGCTTTAAATGAAAGAAAAGCAACAATAGCTTAAGCAAGAAACGTTGTAGCCGACGTTTGGAAGACACCTGACCTCTGATGGGCAACAGCAGCAGAAGACCACAGACCACAAGATGTTGTCTTGTCTTTTAAATATTGATTTTGATACAATATTAAGATGGTTGGTTGTCATAACATGATAGCAAAGATCCTAATGACTCAGGATGGTGCTGATGGCGTAATCATGGAGGATAACTTCTTGACAGAGTCAGTGCCAAATGGATGTTGTTTGAATGCCACACCTTACCAGAGTATTGTTGCTGTTGAATTCCAACAGCCTCCACAGTAACCAGGTCTCAATCCAAAGGAGCCGTGTTTCCCAACCCTGCTCCTTAAGGAATGTTTTAAATGTTTCCCTGCTTTAACACACCTGATACAGGTTTCTGCAGTTCAGCAAACATCTGTCAACCAGCCAGAAACCAGATGTACTGAAGCAGGGAAATATCTATAACATGCTGGGAGTTATGCCTTGAGGATTATAATTGAAAAACAAAAATGACTCACATTCTGATGCGCAGCCAACAAATCTGCACCAACTATGAGGCACTATCATGTTAAATTAGACCCAATACTAAGAGATATTTTTACCACCTTGTTGAATCTATGCCAAAAACAAAAAGGCAGTTCTGACTGCAAAATACCAGCCAGTACGAACCACGAGTATCTAATAAGCTGGTCAGTGACTGTTTAATATACAGCAAAGCCCCCAGTAATTTAATGTGAAATGATTTTGGTAAATATTTTTCTCTCTTTAAATGGTAATGTGGCATACAGCATTCAAACTGACAGTCAGTAATTGTAAACCCACGTCAGTGTCAAACTAAAACATAATTTAGCTTGACACTACATCATTTAATGTGGTGCTACATTAAACGATGTAGCACCACCTACATCGTTTAATCTGATATAATTACAGCTCAAAAAGGTTATTTGTTACAAATGTTTGCCCTTCCTGAAATGTTAGAAGGCCGTCACCTGCTATTTTTACTCTGCAGGGTCAAAAAAGACATGCTCACCCAACAAATGTAACAGCAGCAGTGCTTGGGGTGGTTGTGCTCCAATCTCTGGCAGACAGTCAAATGAAATAAGGGAAAGCTTTGGTCACTGTTTCATCCCAGCTCTGCCAGCCAGGCGTGGGCTTTACAAGAGAACAGAGCACCAAATACAACGCAGAATTGAGTCGCCGTCACCACGGCTGCCAGTTCAAAGTAGCCGAGCACAGATATTAGTAAGCGTGGCCGGTAGTAGTGACTGAGACTGTTGTTAGCCATGCGTGGCTAATCACAAGGGACCTAACCCTATATGACACATTGACACAATTTGGTGCAAATCAAGGTTGTGTTGTGTGAGCACTTGTTTTTTGAATGCAGTAATGACTATGGCATGCATTTGTAGTGGGTTTGGTTGAGTTCACATAGTTTGCTCTCTCATCCTTGAAAAATGCTTTTAACAACTAACTCCGTCACTCTTGGTGTAATCACACAGGAAAATCCAAGATTTACAGGCACAGTTCCAAATGGCTTTTTCCTTGGATTTCATAATGCTCTGCTGTGAGCCTTGGTCTGTCACCGAAGCAACAAACAAGAATCTCAAACACTGGTGTTACCAAGACACAAACAACAAAGATATTTATGGCACTGTCAAAATTCAATCAATTTTGACAGTGGAAAATATTTGTGTATTTTCCATCACAAAGTATTTTTTTCATTTGTGATGGAATCTGGCAGAAAGGTTGCTCTCCAAGGAATGCATATTTGTGAAGAAAATCACATTAATTTCATGGCTATCATTAAGACTGAATGAAATAACCAATCCTTAACTATGATAACGCTGCACAAAGTCTTCAGCGTTTTTTTATTTAAAAAACCCCTCTAAATTATGAAAAAGATGTGCAAGGTTTAATATACAAAACTGAAATAGCATGACGGATAGTAGATCTCTGCATTTTAGCAAGAGATAAAATATAATGATTTCTCATAAATGAAGTCACTACCTTGGCCAACAAGTTAGCGATTATTTTGTGAATTATTTTATGATTATTTACAAAATTATGACATAAATGAGTATTTTCTTTCAGCTTATTAAAAATGTTAGCTAAAACATGCCAGCATTAAAAGGATAAGAGTACTATTTGTTCAAACAGTGACAAAATGTCAGAGAAATAAACACTTTTAATGTGCAGAAGATTTGGGTCTGATTGATATGACATGCAGTCAGCAGCTGAGCTTTACTGGAGGCCAGAGTCAGTGCATGAATAAAATCCTATAGCACCAAACCAATCCAAGCCCCGTTAGCAAATGAGCTTAAGATGTCAGCTTAAACGCCTTTCCTGAAACTGAGACGAGAGATCGGGCTGTGATGGCTCTCTCAGAGACGTAGAGCCGAGTGCAGACCGATCTGTGTGTAACTGTGAGCGTGAAGACAGTGTGAGAGTGAAAGAGTGACAAAAAGAAATTTCACCTCACCTCTCCTCTCACTATAAATGCTCATCATGTTCTTCATTCCCGACACGTGTTGACAATCCTTTGTCATTTCAGCATTGCAGTGGTTAGCTCTCCCACCTAAGCCTGGCTTCACACCGGCTATACGTTCTGTGCTTTGAGCGTGCAGTTGAGGCTTTCTGGCTCCAACGTTAACAAGCTGGAGCATGGACACATCTCAGGCATATGATATTGATCTCATATGCAACCAATCGTCTATCACAGTCTCAGTGTGTAAGCAAAAGTAGCACAGGCATTGAAAAGGTGCTTATCTGTAATAATAACTGCATGCGACTGGTCTTCAGTCATAAGTGGGCATCTTTCATGTTGGTTCATTTCAACGATGGATTAAACTAAATTAACATGCCTCCAACATGCATGTGATGAAATCTTATGGCACACGATGTTGTGACATTAAAACATGTCTCTTCAAAGTGAAGTCTGTCTTTTGAGTCTATCTTCATTTAGAGGAGTAAGTTTGTGCTATTATTATTATTATGAGTGTTAGACATGAAGGTAAATTCTGTAAGTTTGACACCATGCTGCATGTTTGTATTTTATTTTTAGTAAATTTTTGTTTTAGATCAAATATTACAAAATAAAAGAACAAGACATAATTTCTTTATAAAATTAATCTCACTGTACCCAATGTGCATTTCGTAAAAAAACTGAACTGTAATTGATGTTAGGTAACTAATTAAGTATTATTTAATTCAGGGTCTTTGTGTCTGTAGTTTATTTTAAGACATTTGTCATAGAAGCTTTTAAGGTGGTAAAGTGGTCAGTCATTAATGATTTGTTGTCGTCATTGTAAAGAGACAACATCATGAGATCCATCATAATCATCCTTTACCACATGTTCATAATATCATACAGCCGTAGTTTCAATCCAGTCATCAAATGTGTGTATTATTGTTGAGCAGCGGGAGGGCTGGTGCCAATCACTGGGAAAGAGACGGTGTATTCAAAAAACTGATCACCACTCTATCACATAGCAACACAGTGACACTCAATGACAACCATCTAGACTCCTAAAAGACAGTTTAGAGAGTCCATCAATCTAACGTGCATAATTTTGGACAGTGGGTAGAGTTGATTGAGAGAACCCACATTGGGAGAACATACAAAATCTATGTAGAGGGTCCAAACTCAAGACCTTTCTACTGCACAGCAATAGAGCTAACAACTACCCCACCATGCAGCCCCAAATGGGTAATCACAATAGTAATATGATAAATACATATTATATTATCTCAGAGCTTCAGGGCATTTTGCCCTTTCAGCATTTCAAATCCTCATTTTGTACAGCTGTTTGTCTTCCTACTTCGATGTAATGCATGTAAACAATGAATTTTATGCCCATCACACCCAAATCTGTGTTCTCCATTGCATTTAGGGATTGGCATGATGTATATAGATAAATATAAATATTTATTTCCACTTTATTTTTTTGTTTCTGATCCATTTTTGTGGGATTCGACTCTAATAAAATATGACAGTTATGGCCAAAATAAAAGAAACTCCCAGCAAGCTTCTGCTGATAAATATTTACTATGATCATGTAACCACATTTCTTCATAGTATACTTGGAGTAGAGTATTGAAATGTACTTCTGATGATTGGGTTTCAAATCAGGAACACAATTTTATCTAAATACAGTTCAGAAGATGATATTTTAAACTTGGATGATATATTAAAAACATTTTCTCTAAATAGGTTCAGATCACGGAATGTGAAAAAGAGTTAATTTTTGTTTAAATGTTTCACCAATGTAAAATAATCTAAAAAGGTTGTGATTAATAAGAACACCGTGTGTGTGTGTGTGGGGGGGGGGATTACACAGACAAAAAAAACAAAACCAAAGTAAAAAAAAAAACCTAAAAAATATAATTTTTAACAGAGCTTGCAACACTAAATATGGTCATGAAAGTCAAATAACAGAAAAAGACTGAAGCTACAAGGATCAACATTGCAATTTTTTTTGCAAATTGTCCTGATAAAGATATGCCTGTTTAAACCACCTTTGATGTAAATGAGCAGGACTATGAAAAAAGCAATAAGTGGATGAAATCCATTTAGTGGTCATTCTTCTTTAGTGCATTTTTCCTACAGAACTAGTTCACAGGAATACTCAAGTGGAATGTAGTCCATTCATGTAGTTCATACCTTTGCTCTTATTTCTCTCTCAGACCAAAATGTCTGCCATTCAGTGGACATAATAACCTGTGAAAACAATTCTGTCGCAAACTGCATGAAACTGAGCTAGCATAGCTTAACTAATGCTTCTTTTAAACTCATTGGTTTGTTTGTTTTGTAAATGAAGTAATCAGTTAGCATGCAAAAAGATCTAACTGGCTTGTGGGGTTCAGACAGACTGAAGTGGCACCTTACAGTAACAGGAAATGTAAGACTTACATTAAAACCACAACAATAAGAGGTGCAGCATGATGACAAGACAAGCCTGACTATTCACATCCTGCAATGTCTGATCTGTTCCTGACTTTCTTCTCACTCTCACTGGTTGGTTCATCCAGTCACATATTTAGTATCAGACAGTGAAATCCTTTCATAGTTCATAATTCATACAGACAGCATACATAATTCATGGACTTTCTGAACTGTTGTGTGACCTTCTCAAGCATTCCCTCTTATTCTTTCTCATATCACACCGAGTCATGAAGTGACAGGAAAATACTACAAAAGGGATGATCACCATCTCTCATATATCTTAACTTTTTCACGCCAAAGAAGCTTCTGCAATGGGAAGGTGAGAACATTTTAAGAGTTGAATATACTTAAAAATATAATTAATCTTGTTGTAGGATCATCAGGAATAACTGTCAGAGCTTGCATAGAGCAAAGAAATAATAAAAGCCCATTGCTTACATGGTCACACAAAGCTAGGCATGTTTGAGAAACTGGAGCACATACTGTAGTTCTCTACAGTAGTTAGATGTTTGCTTTAAATTTTCCCCATATTATTTCAAGTAAAAAGAACTCCATCTAAATAAAATAGAGTGAAACATGATGCCAGGGACAATTTCTGGAAGAAAGGCAGGAAAATAAGTTATCTAAATCAATGTAATCTGTCCCACCCCACAACACTGCACACTAGAGCCACATAAAGATTGTAGTAAAGTTATGCAAGGGTGTCCTCCCACAAAAAGAAAAAAAAACAAAAAAACAATAGGAGCAGGCCCTGCACGTCACCCACCTTTCACTTGGGTCTCATATTCGGCAATAATCTCTTTGTCCTTCTTGACTTTGGCCTGAGATGACATTTTGCAGCGAGCGGCTTGTGCAGTCCTCGGGCAGGAATCGAGGGTGTCGGTTGCCACAATGCGGCGTTCAGCCCCTCCGCAGTCCTCTCCGGGCAGCTGAGCAGCAAATCAGAACCAAATCATATCCAGATCGACGCAACTTTCGGAGGCTAAACGCACTTCTGGTCCTCCTGGCTGCGGTGCTGCTGTGCTGCGTTCAGGGCGACGTCTTTCTCAAAGTGCTTAATGATCTCCGATCCTGACCACTCCTCCTCCTCCTCTTCACCAGCACTCCTCAGTATATCATGAACCAGTTCACGTCTAATGTACATGCAAACTCAACTCAACCCTAGTGATAGGAGGTCCTTCAGAAAAGCATTCTTCAGTTTGCCTCTTTTTTTTTTTTTTTCTTTTGTTGGCCTCTCCTTTTCTGTGCGAGTTCAATGCTGCTGCAGATTTGGCTGAATGGATGTGAAAGTCAGTGGGAGACTCCTCCCCCAGCCCTCTCCCCACTCTCTCTTTTCTTGCATGGATGATTTAAGATTCTTCTGTGTGAACTGAAATTAAAATCTGTCTCAATAACAGATTGCATGTTGTCTGCGGGGACACAGGCCATGACTTTGTGGGCATTCATGGGAAATAAATCTGCAACCTTGCCAATGCCACAAATGTTGCAGTTTCACAAACACATGGATTTTTAAGGTAGCGTAGCATGTATGGATTTAGCAAGAGAATAACACTGTATCCACATGGTTCAGTCAAGATATTATAATCATGACGAAGCTCTTTAGCTTTTAGTCTCCTATTATCTGTGTCATTGGTTATCGAAGTAGGGTCCAAGACCCAACTGCAGGTGATGAGAAACCAAGTGTGAGTCTGGAGGATGCACAGGAAGCAAATTAAATATACAGGTAAATCTCAAAAGTTAGAATATTGTAAAAAAGTTTCCAAATTTTGTCACGTATTTCAGAAAGTAAAGCTTGTACATTAAATAGATTTATTAGACACAGTGGAATATTTCAAGCCTTTATTTTCTGTAATTCTAAGGATTCTGGAGCATGAATTACTAGATCAATGCATTGTGGTGGAAATCAGTCTGTGGTTCTGCTGAGGTGATCTGGAAGTCCGAGCTGCCTTCAGATCATCTGTGTTATTGGTTCTGGTGCCTCTCATCTAAATCTTGACAGTACTCCATAGATTCTCCCTGGGGTTAAAGGTCAGGCCAATTTTCTAAAAAAATCAAATGCAAGCACAGCTTTTGGCTGTGATGATGACCTCTTGAAAAATGTATAAATATTTTAAAATGACAGCGGCACAAATGAAAATTTTTGCAGTACAAACCAGAACAAACACAAATATTTGACACCAATTTCATTTGATTTGAGGAAAGTGGGTACAGAAAAACTTGACTCAGGTAAAACAGATTATTGGGATGTTGACATTTCATTATTGACTGCATTGTGAGCTAATTGCAAACTACAGTCGATGCACTTTTGAAACCTTTTCTGAAGCCGTTGTCTGAACTACATATAGCCTAGCATTGAGCTGTTATGTGTCACTCAGTCTGACACAGTTTGCATATAGGCTTTTTGACATGACTTCCTGTATCATATTCGTTACTATTTGCTCATTTTTTTCTTCCTCCCAAAATCTATCTTTTTCTCACATGCTGCTGTGAGAAGATTTCATTTTATCTGAGTAAAGAAATGCTCATCCACCTTTGCGGCAAATCCTCAGAAAATCTGTAGGTAAAAGTCAGTCTATGACAAACTGAAAGATCCCAGTAGGGATGCAGCAGAAAATCTCCCAAAGAATTAACATTCTAACACAAACTTTCGGGGGGAAACTAGGAAATAGACCTCAGCTTGAATTTTACACAAGCTGTGTATTTTTGAAATAAAGTGAAAAAGTTGTGTTTACCCAGGCAACTGGGTATAAACTTAACCAAGAAAAGTACTGAAAAGCAACCCTTATTCTCTTTACATAGCACAAATAAATAATAGCGTTGTACTGGTTATAGTATTGGACCATTATATTGGGCAACACTGGATTGCCCAGGTCACATATTGTTAACCTTGAAGAGTTAAAAATTGGTTATTTTGTGAGTTTATTGTTAATTTTAAAACAATCCATTTTTAACTGAACCTCTGAAATATTTTTATGGCGCTATTTCATCAAATAAAATAAAATTTCACCTCAGGTTTATGCACAGTAAGTGCTTCAGGGCAAAACTGAGCAGCTTTTGTTTCAAATTTAATTTTTATGCACACATTAAAATATAGTTTTATTGTTCTCTCAGGTTTCTGAGAGAACATAGCTAATAGTAGAACAAATGCATTTAATTTTATATGACGTTATATGATCTATAATGCTTAGCTGAACAGATGTTACTTGTTTACATTGAACCCATTGATCCTGTGTCTTGTCCAGACACAGAATCCCTCTCTGCAGAGGTGGTCAGTCCATCACAAGGCAACGCAGGAATTTACAGCCATGCAAACATACTTTTAAATCCAAGCACAAGTTTGACATAAAATTCAGGCTTTGTGCTTTGTATGGATGCCAGAGTACATGTTGGCTTGAACCTTTGCATGCACAGGGAAACTATGCAATCTGCAGAGAAAGGCCTCAGGCACGATTTGAACCTACAGCCTTCTTGTTGTTAGGCAACAGTGCTAACCGCCACATTTACAGAGTAGTCTATATTTACGTGTATAAATATAGTGTATAATGTGTATAAAAAACAATGTCATGCTACAGATATAGCAAATGTATTTGTTTAAAATTATAGCTGGAAAATGTTCTCAATATTAGCTGTTTTGTAATACAAAAAATACATAAGCTCAAATAAGTCTGCACACATTTCTCCAGACATTACTAAAATGTTAATCTTTAAAGCATTGTTGAGATTTTTATGCTCATAATGTCTGAGTAGAGCTAAGATACTTCAACGTCAGCAAAGATTATGCGATATAAGACTAGCATTAAAGCAGAAGGATCTAAATGAATTGGCTGCCTAATTTTTAGGGTTATTGCCTATATGTTTAGCAAAACAAAATCTAAAAACATCTGCACAAAGCTAATTCTGAGCTGCATGATTCACTTGCATTTGGCTAATTCAATGATTAGAATGATGAAGGTTCATTGCAACTGCATCTCAAGGAGAATGTTTCTTATCTGTCATCAGCCATTTTCATCCTAACTCTAAAACTGATGATGAAGCAACAGAAAAGCAGTCCTCTGTTGTCAGTGAAACAGTTCGAAGATGTGCCGTTCTAATTTTAATTTATGAAATTTTAACACTAAGGTTTATTTGCAGTATACAGTTTTTAATAACAGAAAATTACAGCACAAAAGATAACAGCTTTACCTTCTGCAGAGGCTAGATTAGTAAAATGCAATCATTCCTATGGAGAAAAGTCAAAAATAACACCTCAGTAAATATTGAATATTGACTTTCATTTGAAAAATTAAGGTTCCAGTGTCTAAAGGAGGAATAAAGAACTAGATAATCTAACTTGCTGGAGGTCCAGTTTGAAGTTACCACAATGAATGATAATTTGGGGAGCCAAGTCATTTTAAAATGCTGATTCATGGCGTTTTTTCAAGTCAATAATCAGAATAGCCATCTACCAAGCAGCTAGACCTCAAGCTACCAATGCCTACTTTAATCACCATGGTGTCACTGCTGTGCTTTACTGGCCAGTAAACCCACCAGACCAAAGGACCATAAATAATCTGTGGCGAGGGTGCCCAACTCCAGTCCTCGAAAGGTGCCATCATGCAATTTTTAGATCCATTCCCTCTAAAAGACATGAATTAAATGACAACTAAATGACTGATGGTGAGGGAATTATTTGATTCAGGGTTGTTGAAGCAGGGACACATCTAAAAGTAGCACATAGTTAGGACTGGGCATGGACACACTTCTGATTTGTGGGGTAATGTCACAACGAAGATGAAAGACAGACTCAAGAGCAAGGTAACATCTTTCAAGCTGAATTAATTTTAATCAAATTATTTCTTTCAAGATTTTTTTTGACACTAGTTGCCTTTTCTCATTAAGAGGGTACTCAACTTTTTTGTCACTTTATTTTATGCTTTATTTTATCTTATTTGTTGATTACTGATGTTCAACACTTTGTTTCAGCTGTGGCTGATATTAAAGCAATTTATAAATAAAGTTGATGATGATGATCAGGTTTTTTCAGAAGAGTAATTTGTCATAACTACCCCCAGTTTTTCCTTCTATCACAGCACTCGCATTTGTTGCGCGCTCTTTATTTCAATTTTATGACCTAAAGTTGTTGTTGCTACTCGGATTCTTTTAAGGAGCACACATGCGCATTTATAGGCTAAAAATCTACCTGATGGTTTATTTATTTTAAAATATTTTTAAAGCTATATAATTTCTGGTTAATATTAATTTGAAACTAAAGTTCTGTAAAATGACAGAACATTATAATTATTTAATACTTCATATGAAGACAAACTTCTACGCTATTAAACTTAGTAATTAGCCATTCTTTTTAGACAGAGCAAAAAAAATAATAATAATGTTTTCAAAATGTATTTAAAAAAAATAAATTCAAATTTAAAGCAAATTTTCCACCACCATCAACGCTGCTCTCTGATAAAGCTAATTCAGATACTTTACTGCCATCTGCTGGTATACACCAAGAAAAACAACCGCCAATAATATTTCCAATACTCAACTCATCCTTAATTTATAAGATAAGAATATTTGTCATCAATTCATTAGGAGTTCTGTTATACACTAAGATCAGTCTTTACGGAGTCACAGTTTCATGGCTTGACATGTCCTATAGGACATCATGTCTTTGGTATTTTTCTAATATGACAGGCTGGTTTCAGTGTGACAGACCAACCGTAAGCTGTACTTTTTCCTGTCGATCTTGTTGCTTGAGTCACCATGAATGTAAAAATAGCTGTTTTGCGAAAGAAGACGTTGGTGTGGTCATAAAGATTTCAGATTGCCAAATCGTGAGAGTTTTTATACCGCTACTCATCTCTTGGTTTCTTCTCTTAAAAAACTCAAGACTGCTGGTTAGAATTAGATGTTATGTAAGCTACGTAACTTTGTGGTATGTGACTTCAACACTTGAAGCAGAATTAGATCTAGACTGTTTGAAGAGGTTCTCAAACATGCTATTCTATGTTGTTTATATATTTGTTTTTATTTAGAGCAGCTTATTAAGGCTGGGTATGTTTTTTTAGGTGTCAGACACTGTCTACTCTAGATAGTTGTGCAAGACTTTGACACCAGCCGCACCTTTCCACGCCCTTTCGACAAGTGGTGATTACACCAAAGCCAGGCTCGGAGCTATAAGCAGGTTGACAGTGGATATGGGGTTAGAATCTACAGGGGAGCTCAAGTGTCAGGTCATATCGAAACATGTTGGGAACAGCCTTTTTACTTCTTAATGGACTGCTTTTACTTCTACTTCTTTACACCACTCGCAGAAGGTAAAACTTTAATTTGACTTTTCTACCTTTTTTTTTTTTCTTAAAGTTTACCAAGCATCACTTTCAATCTGAAGGCAAAATTGATTTTTTTTACATTTCTGTAAACTTTCATTGCTAGAGGTCACTGATTCTGTTTAAATCTAATATTGTTTTCTGTATTTATGAATATATTAAAAAGCTGTAAATAACAAAAACTTGCAGCACACAGTTTTATTTGCAAACACAAAGTTAGACTGAAACTCAACACTTTTATTTATTTTTACCCAGATGCCAAATTCTTTTTTTTTAAACATTCATGAGCACTTCCTTTTCCAAGATTTTATGTAAACTTGAAACCTGTTCAGTGAGATTTATGAATTGCGAAATGTAGATATGCAAACCACCACGGTAAACTAATTTGAATTTCCTTGTACTTGACAGAAATAAAAATGAGCCTCCTCTTGATAAGGGCTTCATCCCGTGGCTCGGCCATGTTCTTGAGTTTTTAAAGGATGCTGGAAAATTTTTGGCACGCATGAAAGACAAACATGGAGACATCTTCACTGTAAGCTTCTATAATTACTGAAATACCACAACATTAATCATTAAAAAACAATTCATATGAAAAGAAGTCAAAACTTTAAACATTAAGAATTCAGTAAAACACTTATGTGTGATCAAACATGTCCTTGTAGGTTCGTGTCGCTGGCATGTATGTGACAGTGCTGTTGGATCCAAACTCCTTTGATGGTGTCTTGAATGATGACACTAACAGCTTTGACTTCAGCAATCGCAGAGGCCAGCTCTTAAAAAAGATCTTCAATCTGCAGCTCCCAGGCGACTATCCTGCTTCTGAAAGAAAATGGATGGAACAGTAATGACTGGATGATTTAAGTTAATCAAAAATAACTAACACTTGAAAATGGTTTCAGAAAAATCTAATTCTCAGATTGCTTTTTTCAGACATTTTCACGGTGTCAATCAGCAGAAGCTCAACACCTCCATGAATGCTCAGCTTTCTAACGTGATGCTGAAAAGATTTGAACCCAGCGGCCCATCAGAATGGAGAGAGGATGGATTATTCGAGCTCTGTTACAGTCTTCTTTTCAGGTAACAGAATACATAAAAAGACATTCATGATGTAATTGTTTATACAGTAGTAGAATGACACATAGGAACTGTGTGTTTATACTTGACTGATTGCTGACAGGGCTGGATATCTTACATTGTTTGAGAGGAGGGATGATGTTGATGCCGTCTATGAGGAGTTCCGCAAGTTTGATAATCTACTCACCAAACTGGCTCGAGGTTCACTGAAACGAGGTAAGCAGTTCCACTGAAAATGACAGCACATTTCTGACATCCACCCTTTCTTCCTACAGTCACAGTAATCACAATAGTTCTATGGGTTTAGGTTTCTGGACATGATTAAAACATCTGTTTACAGTCCTTTCCATAGGTAATTTTGTTACAAACTTAAATGTGTTTTGCTGGGACTTTGCTTGGGAGACCAAAAGGAACAGGTATCCCAAGCAAATGTTAAATGATTCGTGGTTTTTAATTTTTTAACTGTAAGAGTGGCAGAAATTTATGGCCCTTTTTATTCAGTTACAACCATTAAATAGAACAACAAATGTCTTCAGAAGAGTACAGGCTCTCTGTTAGTTGTGCACTTAATGAGCCATTATGGAATAGTAGCATGAAGAGAGTCAGTGTTGATAGAAACATTTACAAAGTCTCATTTGCATTTTGTGACAAGCCATGTATGATGACGCAACTTTGATCAGATTAAAGTAAAATGTATCTTTTTGTCCTGCAGAACATTTGAAAACTAACACTGTACATCACCCTGAACACAACTACTGCTAAACCTACCTTGAACACGATGGTGGTAGTGTCATGCTGTCAGGATAATTTGCTTGATAGGGACAGGAAAGCTGTTGGAAAAACTCCAACATTTGTTAGTGTGTTTTAAATAGTCATCTTGGTTAGTTGAATGATTTGTCCACAGTTGCTTTGATGAGGACATTTAAACATGCTGGTTTTATTTCATTATTCCATATATTATTTATATTCTTTATTTTTTTGCAAACTTCTGATTGAATGCCGGGATATATTTATAGCTAACTGTGAGTAATTTAAAATCATTTTAGCCATCAATACAATATAAAATGCATATTATCATAAGATTTGAAATCCTGGTATGCCTGCTCTTACTCCTGATTCTTGGAACATGTTAGCCCAAAATAATATAGTTTCAAACAGCCTATTGTTATATTGCTGTTGCTTCATCTGGTGATGTATTTGCAATACATTGTGTAACCCTACCCTGAAGGATTTGTGGCTCTAGCTGCAGTAAAAGGTGGTTCTACCAAATATTGATTCAAGGGCACGGAATCCATAAGTGTGCTCCACAATTTGAAAAACATTGAAAACAATATATTATTCTCCTTCCAATCCTGCCTCATAAAATCCTAATAAAATACACTGATTGCAGTGACAAATCTTCCAAGGCACCTTTTCCTGCTCTTGAACAGCACTTTGTCAGTTGCACTTACCTGACAGCAAATGAACCTGTTTACCTACATCTCCAACTATTTTCAATAACAGAGGAAAAAAGAGTGGTCGCCACATCCCAGGACCGACTGTGGGACCTGCTGTCCCCAGGCCGTGTGAATGGTTCCTGGCAACAGAGCTACGTTCAGTTCCTGCAGGAAATTGGGGTAGATGCAGACATGCAGAAAAAAGCACAGCTGCTGCAGCTGTGGAACACCCAGGTGAGAGTTTTTTTTGTAAAAAAAAAAAAAAAAAAAAGAAAAAAAGATAAACACACTGACTCACACACCCTTCTTAGGCTGAACAGTACTATCCCGTGACTGAAACACACGGTTGCCCTGCTAACCGTGCAAATCTAAGAAGAGCCAGATTCCTTGTTGTCAGATTACTCAGACAAACCTGCCTCAACTTGTTACTTGAAGAGGACTTCTTTTGTTTTTCTTTTCAAGTTTTGATCCTACGTATCAGTCTCCACATCCTTTTATATGTCTTAAGGTTCAGTTCATTACTTGTATAAACAGTAGTTTATTAGAAGAATGTAGTCATAGCTGAAATGCTTCCTCATCTGTGTATGTCACACAATAGACTGTTTACGCTCTCAGTCATGACCTCTCTTCAGTGCCAATATATTATAGCTACATCATTGTTTAATATTAACATTTTTATTTAAGATTAATATTAACTGACTTTGCCCATAAAGCGTTGTTGAAACAGTGTTTACATAGTAACCCACGAATATAATGTGGGTTACTATGATACTGATATAGGCTTGAACACTAAATATTTGTTCATCAGCCTAGACGAGTTCATGGCCGCATGGTGTTATTCCGAGAGCAGCCAGGTGGGGGAGAAAGAGAGCCGTTCATAGCGTTTGCTGTTTATCCGTTCAACACTTTATCTGTAGTAATTTACCCCTTCGTGAACCTGCCGTTCTCTCTGAAACAGAGACTCAGCTTTTCTGGGTAAATTTTGACACTTCCACTCCATATACGTTCGTGCCTTATTATGGATAGTTGTGGTATAGGGGGACACATTCTGCGTGCTGTAATGGAATTGGAGCAGCACTGCCGAGAACAGAGGGATTAGATTTTAGGATGGTGAGAGGGGATTGGGGTTTTCGTTTTTGTAATAGCAATACTTTTTTTTTTGTCTTGAGAAAGTATAATGGTAACATTTAACTCTACCAACCTGCATCCACTGTAGATTTGAGTGATCTTCTCATCCCATTCGTCTGAAACCTGAAATACATGTAAAAGTGATTTTTATCCATCCATCCATCCATCCATCCATCCATCCATCCATTGTCTGCCGCTTGTCCGGGGTCGGGTCGCGGGGGTAGCAGTTTCAGAAGGGAGGCCCAGACTTCCCTCTCCCCAGCCACTTCTTCCAGCTCCTCCAGGGGAATCCCAAGGCGTTCCCAGGCCAGCCGGGAGACATAGTCCCTCCAGCGTGTCCTGGGTCTTCCCCGGGGTCTCCTCCCGGTGGAACGTAATTTTTATTGCGATTGGGAAACATCACATAGTTTGTGATAGTACATTAATCAGATCCAAACATACTATTGGAGTCGTATTCTTGTAAACTTAGCATATTGGCAAGAAATTAAGAACTGGAGCAGAGCTGTACAAAGGAAACTAATCAGCTACTTTGTTTGGATCCCTTCAATAAAGAGCTCCAAACATTATTTAACTTTTCACAGAGAAAACTAAAGTTCAAAACTTCCAGTTTGTATTTCTGTTCATGAGGAACAAGATGGACTTTTATTTTTGTCAACAAAAGAAGAAAAATCAGTTAATTTGTCATTTAAAATAGTTTAAAGGTATGGTCCCAACTTTAAGTGAGGTCCTGTAAAGTTAGAGTAATAGTGTCCTTCCCTGTTGTAGACAGTTGTCATTTGTGAGTTTAGAGAAAAGACAGTAAATTGCTAAAAGAGATGGAAAGTAGCTAGGCAAACTTAATCACTATTTTAGCTTTTTATTTGGCTGTTTAAAATAATTCAGTCTGAAAATGTTTGCATCCGTGCCACACAATGCTGTGTTGGTGTATATTAAAGGTGTACATTTTCAGAGGAGATTGGTTTTAAGGTTGTTGATGTTTTCTCAGCCAAACTATTTTTCTTGCCAGCTACATCAGTCAGCACAATCAATTGATTGGGAGTCTGCAGGGAGTTTTCCAAATAGCCAAGAGGCCTATAGAAGCACAGGAACGTGATGTTACACAAATCACATCCTTCTGCCAAATCCGCAGCTTAACTCCACTTACAGCAGACCGATGAGTCGCAGCTGGTCAGGTGGATTGATACAGTCTGGGTCCTCAATATGTGTAATTCTCTAGCATCATTATATGGAACTGGTTCAGCAAAGACAAATGTGACAAACTCAACGGTGTCTTATAAAAATGAAGACATTTAATATGTGCTAACATATGACCTAATATAAATATACACGTTTTTGTTTGAGCTGTTTTAAATGACTAAATTCATCTAAAACAGGGGACTGGTCTGATTAGTTGAAGACTTATTTACTTTTTTATAAACTCACAGCAACATGAAACTTATGCTTTGGGCTCTATAAAATCTTTGTACTTGTAATAAGGTAAAAAATAAAATTTTACCTTATATTTATGTCACCTGACATGTAGTCCTTTAAAAGACAATCAGATACTTTCTTAATACCCAGCCTCCGCTGAGACTTTAAACGCTTTCTTATTCAAAGACATTGAGAGGGCAGAAAGACAATGTGTTGTAACTCTTGTCACTTTTGGGGCAATTGCCCTGCTGTCAGTAGAGAGCTGACCTGAGATGTGCAGAGGTAAAAAGAACAGCTCCCTTAGCCCTCTGCAATTACTGTCTGACAGGCTCAGGTGTCTGTCTCTGTGGATCTGACAGCAGTTTCTACAAAGTGTGGACTCATTTACTGGCTTCTTCTCACAACAGTCATATTCAGACAACACTGCAGAAAACATTTAGGCCATGTTATAGGTATATTTCACTAAACATTGAATTATATTTTAATTCTATCTCTTGTGCAGTTTTACGGACTAGATGTTGAAGTAAAAAACTGTTTGGTGTTTTGTTTCCTTTTAGTGCAATGCTGGACCAGCTGCCTTCTGGGTCCTCGGCTTCCTGCTCACTCACCCTGAGGCAATGGAGGCTGTTAAGTCAGAGATCAGAGGCCTTCCTTCTCTCCAGGATACTTCCCTGCAGCGACGCCCCTTGAACCAGCTGGAAGCACAGAGCACACCTGTGTTTGGTACGTAGCAGCTGCTTTGCTGCCTTTTATGCTATCTAATTACGCTCTTCCACCCCTGGTTTAAATCACCTAATTAGGATGGATGCAACAATTGTTGCACTTGTTTGAAATAAGCATCTGAACTTTGAATCAGTTAAATCAGAATTGCCGTTTTCAAATACTCTTATCATCACAAATTATTGTGCCTCTGTGGATACTGCCTGAAGGCTCTTACTGATTTAACCAGTCATGACAGTCCTCTGACATCATCCACTTTCCTGTCCTTTCCGGTCTGCAGATAGCGTTTTGAGTGAGACCTTACGGCTCACCGCCGCAGTAATGATCAATAGAGAAGTTGTTAAAGACAAGATCCTTCGGATGGCCAATGGAAAGGAGTACCACCTCAGACGTGGGGATAGAGTGTGTCTGTTTCCTTTCCTCAGCCCTCAAATGGACCCACAAATTCATGAAGAACCACAGGTACTTAACATGCAGACGATACTGATAAGGAGCTTCATTTGGGTATGCAACAGTTTACAGCGTGCTTTGTTGCGATATCACGCATGATTAAGGAGATTAATCCTGCTGTAATCAGTCCTGCAATATACAAACTGAAAGGAGTTGCACACAAATGCATGCCCCACTTTTCAGAAGATTATCTGTAACAAAAACCAATGCTGAAAATGTTTAATTTTCCTTCGAAAATATGGATCGTTTGTTTTGATTTATCACATAAAATCGTGATGAATTACAAGTTTGTGACTAAAATGTGACAAAAAGTGAAAAAGTTATCAGTACTTTTACACAGCACAGTGTGATACCAGGACATTAATACTAAGAAACTGACTTGTGAACTAATCAGTGAACTAAGATAATTCATCTTTGTTAATTTTGCTTGTCTTCTGTGGTTAACGATCATAACAAAAGTAAAACCTATTTTTGGCAGAACGTACGGCGGAGGAAACAGGTAACAGCATCTCCTAATTTGTGTACATCTGTTCCATTCTCCTCTCCCTTGACAGATGTACAAGTATGATCGATTCCTAAATGAAGATAAAACAGTGAAAAAGGAGTTCTACAAGGATGAGAAAAAGTTGAAGTACTTCACCATGCCTTGGGGCGCAGGGAAGAACATCTGCGTTGGAAAGGAGTTTGCTGTTACAGCCATTAAACAGTGAGTGTGAATCCACGGCCTTTTAATGCAATCCCCTGCGCATCTTGTCATTTGAAAAATGATGTTTGTAACCAAAGAATTTCATTCCAACCAACAAACAAACCAGCAAAATCATACTTGAATTATCTTTTACATTGTAGCTTTGCTAATACTCAATAATGATATTCATAATCGCTAATACTCAATAATGAGCTGGAATTAATGAAAAAGAGGGAGAGCAGACATCTGGAAGACAATTTTTATATCAGGCAAAGGTTAAAGATCACTTCATGTAATCAACAGCATCAAAGAGCATTTGCTCTGCATTTTGTTGCCTACTCAAGGTTTGTCATGCAGCTACATTCTCACACAATACTTGACTTTCTCCCTACAGATTTGTGTTCCTGTTTTTGACCCACTTTGATCTGGAGCTGTGCAGCCCCAACGCTAAACTTCCACCAGTTAATCCCAGTCGCTTTGGCTTCGGGATGCTCCAGCCAGATGGAGATCTGCGGGTGAGATTCAGACTCAAGACGATGCAGCATGAAATGTGAAGTGTTGGAAAGCTTCACAATATCTTGTTTGATAAACTTTGTTTTGGTGGAATGTAGAATTGCACTATTTATTTAGTTTTTATACCTTGTCAGCTTGCCAGTAAATTGTATTTAAGTTGGCTGCGTGTTAAAAAATGTTGGGAATTACGATAAAAAGCCATGTCACCCTCTGTTTTCCTTTTGCTAAGCAGCAGGTTATAACTCATCTGAAACAGAATATTCCAGAGTGTCAGATCTTCTATAATTGTTTTGTACCTTTTACTTGTAGGCATTAAGATCCAGCAGTAATTCATGTCACACAAGCACATTTTATAAAAACATTGTAATTTATGTCTTAAAATATCCAATCGGTGTTTATGTTCACAATTATTTCCCGTGAAGAATATTTTCTAGGGTTTATTTTTTTTTTTTTTTTTTTTTTTTTTGTGAAAGTAAAACTTTGGATTTAATTCTTAAACTTAGTTTACATTTGATAGGCTACTTTTATTTGACTGTTGTTTTTATTTGCACTGTCCTACATTTTGAGATAAGCTTGGCTTTGCCTAATTAATAAATGGGTCATTGAAAAGTGGATTTAAAAAGCTATCTGAATGTGTTTTACTATATTGATTCAATTCAGTCTGTTTTTTTTTATATATCTCCACAGCACACGCACACGCCTTTAAGAGGCAGATACACACAATTAAGGTCATTTTGAAGGCAAACACATTCTAGTCCATTCATTTCAGTCATGCAGACATATTCAATGCCAAATGCATAATATATAATTTTATTTACGTTCTAAAACAGGGCAATCATGTTCAATTTATTATAGTTTCATTGGTAAAAAAAAACAAAAAACGTTCAAAGGAAAACCGTTGAGTGCCTGACGGCAGCAATCCCTCCTCCTTCTAAAGAAACATAGCAATAGTGGACAGGTGACTGCTTTGAGTTAACTTTGCAGTAATACGTAAGGATGAATATATAAACAATGGAAAGGCAAAAATACCCCTTACCAGGAAGAACACTGCAGCAATGCCTGAGGCCTTTTGCCATAGCCTATCAGTTACTTTTTAAGAAAAAATCAGAAACATTGTTCTAACACTTTCTAAGTTAAAGACTTAATAGCACCATTAGCTTTTATATTGGCTTTATCTTGGTGAGCAACACAGCAAAGCAGATAAACTCTGAGTTGCAAGTAAAATCTGTGGGATGAAAACTTGAATGCATGAAATTGGTTGCAACAATGGCTTCTTCAATTTGTGCTGAATTCATCTTGCGCTCGGTGTATTTGCCTCAGAAGTCGGGTCTTGGAATGAGGTCACACCCCAACTGGATATGTTTTATGCAAATCAGACAACCAGTGGAATTTGAAAATTGTCTTTGTTGTAGTGGTGCAACGTACTACTATGCTGGCAGTCCTGTAGTTTTCTGAGTGGGATCTCAAAAGATAGACTTCCATATGCAAATAAACTGAACCATGGCAGCCAACTACATCCATTTGTCCTTTATTATAAATCTGTTTGATTTAAATTCCAAGGTACGGTTGACTCATTTCCAAAGGTCAGTGAGTGATCTTGAGATGGACAACTTTGCAGTACATCGCAAGTAACTATTCATGCACACTTACTCAGAACCCCATAAATGTAACAAAATGCAAAGGCAGGAGATTAAAGCATAAAAGGAAATAATATAAAGGAGTATTTTGGTGAAATTAATACACGTGTTACATGGGAAACGAGGAAACCAAAGTGAAACAGTTTGGAAGTTGTGTTTGTTGTTACCTCAAACAGTACAACAGTATTTAAAAAACAAAAGGAACAAATGTTTTTTTTTTGTTGTTTTGTTGTTATTTTTCCTTTATTTAACCAGGCAAACCCCATTGAGATTTATATCTCATTTTTCAAGAGAGACCTGGGCAGAAGTCTGCAATACACCTGGTTACAAAATAAAACTAATTGTGATGGGTGTCCGACTGAGTTTCTACTTTACGATTTATTGGAATCCTGAGTTCTGTTATTTGCCAGAAAATCCTGAAGGAGAATGCATGACTGTCGGGGTGTAACTTCAGAGTGAAGCAGCAGGACAATGATATGCAACACAGCAAATCCACCTCTGAACGATTTAACAACAAAAAAAAGGTTTTAGAGTTGGTTCCAAGGCCATTCATGCTTGGAAACTCTTCAGTGTGACTGAATTAAAACCTTTATGCAAGGAGGAGGACTTCTTCACGTTGATGTAAAAGATCTTACCAGTAGCCAAATCTTGATGACAGTTGTTGGTCCCCAAGAATGCCACAATGGGTTTATTATCTATAGGAGGCAATTATTTCAAAATAAAAATCAGGTTGGTTTGAAAACGTTTTTAAAATTTACTCTATTTATCTCTGTTTCATCTTAAATTTTCAGTGATGATCTGGAACACAAAAAAAAAAACAGCAGAAAAAAATAACTGAACAATACTCATTGGAGTCTCACAGCCTTGAAGCCCACAGCAGTGTGTTTACAGTGATTGAGGACTCGGTGCAGGAAGAGTTAAACAGATGTGGAGGGGAGTTTGGAGCTGCCATGAATCCACCTTCACAGAGATGCGGCGCCTCCTCGCACAGCTGACTGGGAACACAGGTAGTCCGTCCGAAGGGGGCTGTCTGTCGGCGTACTTGTTGATATCCGGGCACAAACAGCGCGGTGAGACATGCGGAGCGGGAAGCCGGCGGGTTGGCGGTTCGGGTCGTGCTGAGGATCTGTCTCTGCCATGTCGGAGACAGAGGAGGGGGAGATGGGTTAAACCCCGGCAATTGTAAACCAATATCGACACCTTCTGCTTTTTTTTTTTTTTTTTTTTTTTTTTAAACGCCTCTGCTTCATCTTCGTTTATGGCTGCGGATTGATTGATCACAGAGCTGGTACGTGCTGGTTTGATTCAGTGCAGTATGACTACAACCCATCATGGTGTTTTTTTCTTTCTTTTTTTTTTTTTTTTTAAGCTCGTACGCATCTCTGGACTTTGAAACCTGTCAGTTGTGATAGATTTTCAGTGAGTGAGCTCTCTGCATACCAGCCGCAGCGACATGGAGCATTCAGCTTCGGAAAAATATCAGAAAGACTTTGCACTTTGTTAAATGGTTCCAGTCCAGCTTATTTACATCCTCTGTAGCTACGCAGAACAGCAGCGTTTGCACAAGAGGGAGTGGTGTTTGTGTAATGTTTACCTGCTTTATTGAAGCCTGGACTCTAGTGGAACAAGAGGGCTAAAATAATTGTTTTTCTCATGTTTAGCGCAGCCTGTCACAGCATGTTCCCAAGGCGTCCAATATATTCAGCTTCTGTCTTAATTTTAATTTTGAATGTGGTTATATTTTTACTTTGAACTTGACACAGTTGTCACTCGTTGTCGGGTTTGGGAAGAGTAAAATAAACTTTGCATGACAATGATTAAAGATCAAATCTATAGGCCTGGTGTGTTGCCGGGCTCTCATAAACACTGTAAACAGTGGTGAGGAGAGGAGAGGGCTGGGTGGTGCCACGTCTACAGTCACAAAAAAAATACAAAAATATCAGGGCATGCTAGACTCAGAAAGAAGTGCTTCCTTTTGGGTCATCCCTCCTCCTCTCCCTGGGGAAGGTGGCCGCACGCTGGGAGAAAACAGCGCTTCCCCGGTGCTTCAGCACCTCTGGGCTGGACAGCGCTCACTTTGCGCTGTAGCATCCCTGCGTCCCACCCACAGCACTGCATGGGCGTCATTGGAGCAGAGAGCAAAAACTGCAACATGCAAATGAATACATTAGACCAAGAAATCTCGAACCACAGTGCATGCACTGTATGTATGCAAAATGTTTTATTTTGTTCCTCAACTATTTTTTGTCTAATATTCAGGTCAAAGCCAAATTACCTTTGCAAACTTAATGCAAATTAAGTTTAAATTCAACATATTTGTTAATACTATAAAACATGGGGGTATTTTTATTTTTTATGCCAAAATTTCCTTTTTTAATCACCAAGCTAGACATTTGACTCTGCAGGCTGGTTTAAGGCATGAGTCATCTCTACAATCCCATGTGTTGACGTGTTTATTACTGCTTCAGAAAAAAAAAAAAATAAAGTAAAATGCTAGATTTTATATCAGATATCTGAAAACATTTAAAGACAAACTTTTACCAAATTATTGTAATTTCTGTCTAGTTATTGTAACCTTGGAGTTTAGGGGCTGGGAAATTTTGTCAATATATATAATTCATCAGGTTTCTTTTTAATGGCTGGTTGAGATTTTGACAACACAAACTAAGCTAGGGCTCTGTTTCTTGCATTGCTAATTTGGGTGAGTCATCTCAGTAAATCCCATCTGCTCACAAAAGCCTTTTTAGTTTATTCATGATAGGCTGTTTTAAGTTGAGTCGAAGTACAGTCTGATTCTACAGAAGAAAACTTTGGTGAAGAAGCTTAACATATGAACAACATACTGTTCATTTTCCTTCTCTTGAACTCTCTTCTGCAAAGTTTTATGTTATAGTCTCCTTAAGGATACTATTAATTCTTCAGGTATATTTGCTTCGTTCTTTCAATTTATAACATATTTTTACACTTTATATAATCATTATTTAGGATTCTTAAGGGATTATTTAGCATTTACATAAGGGATATTTAAAGATTTACCCAGCAATGTCAACCTTATTTTTAACCATGCTACTCCAAAGATTAAATCATTATGCAAAACTGAAATTGTACCCAAATCACTAAAAACTAATAAATAATATTTGCTTCCATGATTTGTTTTTAGAGACCACAATGAAAGAAAAGAATATCAACAGCAGTCCGTAGTCCTGGATGTTTGCATGCTTCCTCAACTCAAAGTCATCATGGAAAAATCCTTGGATCTAAACAAAGCTGGCTCTCGGTCAACATCATCCCTGCCACCTGAGCCAGTGGACATCATCCGCAGCAAGTCATGTTACCGCCGAGTCCGGCTGAATGTTGGGGGTCTCCCACACGAGGTCCTGTGGCGAACGTTGGACCGGCTGCCTCGGACTCGGTTAGGGAAACTGAGAGACTGCAACTCCCATGATTCTCTGATGGAGGTGTGCGATGACTACAACCTGGAGGAGAACGAATACTTTTTTGACCGACACCCAGGGGCTTTCACGTCCATCCTGAACTTCTACCGCACAGGCAAGCTGCACATGATGGAGGAGATGTGTGCCCTGTCCTTCAGCCAAGAGCTTGATTACTGGGGCATTGATGAGATTTATCTGGAGTCCTGCTGCCAGGCGAGGTACCACCAGAAGAAGGAGCAGATGAACGAAGAGCTGAAGAGAGAGGCTGACAATTTAAAAGACAGAGAGGGAGAGGAATTTGACAACACCTGCTGTGCAGAAAAACGGAAGAAGCTGTGGGATCTGCTGGAAAAGCCGAGCTCATCCGTTGCAGCGAAGGTAATTTTGAACTGAATGTTGGGTGTGAGCTGAGCATATGACCGATGTAAGCCTTCTGACATGATGCTAATACAAGTCAACAGACTGACAAATATGCACAAACAGAAACAAGGGAAGAAAACATATTACTTTTTTGTAAGTTAGTCTAGTTTGGTCTTCTCAGAGAATTTGGATTCTGGGATTACTTTCAACGTTTTTACTGGATCTACTCTTCCCCTTGAAAGTTTAGATTTGTATTACTCTAAAAACTAATGACAATTAGTTATAGTAGTTGTAAAGTAGCTTGCATGTTGGAAGACAATAAAGTAAATAAAAAAAACATTAGAAACTGGATGCTAAGTAATAAAATTGAATTCAATGGGTAATTTGAATAAACAAATATTTGGGTGTGAATATACAATTAATTGTATATAAATCACATGTTTCATGTTGTTTGAAAATTACTGTTAAAAAGTAAGTTCAAGCTCTTATTTTTAATCCAACAGCATCTCAATAAATTAGGAAACCATCGAAAAGGTTATATATTTCTGTTAGCTAATTCAAAAACTTAAACTCAGTGATCATTAATAAAGGAAATTTCGAAAAGCTGTTGAGAAGAAAAAAACAGAGTGATTGAGGGAAGGCAGATAACTAACTACAAACCAGGGGTGAAATAAATCAAAAAGCACAGAAATTAACTAAAAACCCTGAAAGCATTAATAAACAACTGAATGTGACAAGTCCATATAGTAAAATTAAATTCACTGAATTACTAAACTGAATGTATTTTTCACAAAATTCTAATTTGCTGAAATGCACCTGAATATAACAGAAAAAGGTTTACACAAGTAGCATAGCAGAACAGTAATAAAACCAATTTGTCTACTTTTCCACACTTACTTGCATTCACATTTAGTTTTTGGATGGGTGTCTTCATCCTACCACTGATCTCTGGATATTCATCAGCAGACTCGTTGCAACATTTTGGCATTGCCCTCAGACTCATTAGACTGTCTGCAAAGAGAGTCTCAGATTGCTTACTCAGTAACCGTTTGAAGACTACATGCAACTTTTCTACACTTAGCGAGATACAATGCTTCAGAACAGATGAAAAAATCAGCTTTAGTACTTAATCATTTAACTTTTGAAGGATTATGCGTTTGACTGTGTACATATTTCTGTGCATGTAAAAAATAGAACCTGCAGCCATCCTGTTTTTTTTTAAAGTGTGGGGATGAAAGGATGTAATTTCCAGTTCAATCGTCCTGCAGTGAAGGTAAATCAAATGCAGTAACTTTCAATATGGTGTTTACCGAAATCACTGTGTTAAATTCCCATGCTACGGTTATTTGCAGTTGTATGTGATTTTTTTTTCTCACTAAATCGAACTAAGCTTTGCTGCTTTCAGAGACACATCCTCCCTACCTTTAAAAACACACTCACCTGCCTTATATTTGATGTTGTGAGTTCTGTTGCGTGCTCTGAATTTATAATGCGCCTCTTGGAAATGTCTGACCTGAAATTGGATTGTAACACATCATAAACTTGGTGCTACAAAGGCATCAGCGGTGTGGCGCACTCTTAAACTTGTTTAATGAAGCCAGGTATTAAAACACTGCAAAGAGTCATTCTGTAAAAGCCCTCCGTTCCAAATAACAGTCTTTTATGTGGCTGTGCACTGCTAGGAGTTTAAAGTTACTCAAATAACGAGGTGAAGATAGGCGGCTGCTGTTCTATGCTGAGCAAAAAAAAGAGTTCTGTTTTTCTGAATGTGCTATTTAATTGTTACTTTCTAAGTAGGAGAGTGGAAATATACATTTGCTCAGAGTTGCATGGATGGATGATTAGTATGGAAAACTATGATTTTTTTTTTCATTTTAAATGTTCTTTTTTTCTATACTTATCCAGATTTAGAAAATGCTTAAGTCAAATTCCTAACTTATGATTGGTGATTATTTTCTTTCTCCGTCTACAACATGTCACTTCCTTACAGTCAGGAGGTAGAAATGTTGTTGCCCAGCAGAAAACAAAATTTTTTTGTACAGATACTCAATGTGCACAGTTTTAAGAACTTTTAAATCAGCAGGTAATTAGCAGATATTAGGTATAAAAAAATTAAACCAAGATAAATTGTGCATGAAATTTTAAATTTGGCATATGCTGTACAGTTTAAATGCAGAAGAAGCAAAGTTGTTAAAGGAAAGAATGTAAAAATAAAAAGCTGCAACAACCTTGTTGCATAATTGTGCACAGCCTTTTTATTTTTTGAAGCACTCTCTGATTCGATTTCAGTCTTCTTGAAGTCACAACTGCTATCAATCACAGATAATCTTATGAACCAGGAGTGAATTTCAGCTGCCTGTTCCTGCTGACTAATCGGGAGAATGCAAAGGAGCTGGGGAAGAACCTGAGCAGATAAAGCTAAGGGAAGGAGAGCTAAACAAGATGCAAGATAATGAAACTAAACCAGAAATTAAAGATTGAAATTAGACGCAAAAAGAGCAAAACACAAGAAAGAACAAAAATTTATGTAATAATCAGTACACAAAACCAAGACAGAACAAAAATCAGACACTGACTATGACATAACATGAAGCAACTTTTTTTCAAAGGAATCATCCAGGCCTGACTAAAATCTCCCAAAGTTTTGTTGAAGAATTCTACCAAGCTTAAACTTTTAATCAAAAATAACCACACCCAAAGTGAATTTTAGTTATCGTTTTTTTTCATACTTTTACACCAATAAATTAGTTTGTTTTCAATTAAACTGAGTGAATCGACGTCACATTAGAAGTAGGAAAAGTCTTGAATTAATTTATTTTACATTACAAAACATTACATTTTAAAAGGTGTGCAAAAACGTTATTCTACATTCAGTAGTAGTTCAATACAACTAAAGAAAGGGAGGTAAAAACACATGACTTACAGTAGGTTTGTTGTTCTGAATGACCTATTGTTAATGTTGTCATTGTCTACAAGCATCTTTAAATGTTCTCTCGGTGTAAAAGGAAACCTGGATCATTTATAATGTATAACCAGAAATGTTCACTCTCTATTATCATTACTGAAGAACTTATCTCGACTGTGTGGATGTGCAGCTATTAGCCATCTTAATTACCATCTCATCAAAACATAATATGAAAATCATTATCTGTATCTCCAGTAATGGCTTTATCAAATCTCCATCAGCCAGCTTTTATAAAATTAATCTTAATTTATCTCTTCAATACTGCACAACTGCTATGCACATTGAAACAGAGCTGAAAATGCACACATGCATAATTTTTTTAATGCAAATACTGTATTGTCAGTATTTGTGCAGAAATGTGATAATAACCAGAAATAGAATAAGGCGCTCATGTGACAAGCATATTTTTATTTATGAAGGACAGTGTACCTAACATTTTCTAATGTACAGGAGAGGCAGGAAATAAACAAAGGTTAGTTGGTAGTTGCAGAGTTTAGCTCATGATTCACTCAGTTATTATGAGATAAGCAGTCAGATCATGTTGCTCAAGCACTTTCTAAGTGATAAATTTAAAACACTGAGCAGCTGCTTCAAGGTGAAGCACATGTGGCCGTGTTTTGATATGAAGCAGAGTTTGGTTGAATGAGTCTCAGTAGTTATTTACAGTCATTGGTAAAATTACATCTGATTCCTCGTATCAGTTGTGCTCAACCTTAGTCAAAAGAAAATTGGATTTGCCCTCGGCTGGCCATTCAAGACAAGCCTGCAACTGCAACCTTTGTGTCATGAAAAAAACCTTTGATCATTTCTTCAAGGTCTGATATTTAAAAGAAATCAAAGAGCGAATTGTTTCCAGCACCTTCTCCCCCCTCCAGGATAAATGCTGTGCATCATTTTGCTCTACAGCTCGTACTGCATGGGAAATGAAAATTAAACAATTTGCAAATTGTACTGACTAATGTACTGCAGTAAGGATTCAGGAGGACTGCCTGCTCTTTGTTGCAAACAAACTCAGATAAGTGCATGTCTGTGAGGGGAAGGTCTACTTCAGAGGAATCAAAGAAATGCAAAATCAATGTTTATTGTGTTACACTGAAGGAAATGCTGTAGTCTAAAAAAGGAAATGACCATCTCGAGTCCAACATTCATTGCCATCTCAGCTCTCATGTTCTCAGATCTTGAGTTCAACAGAAATATTGGTGGAAAAGCACTTTGTAGTACCGAAGTAAAATGAGCATGGATCTTCCATCTGCACAATAATACAGGTTCCTTCTGTAAAGTGTTTCCTACAATCCTAATCACGTTTTCTGGACATTGATTTATATTGTCAGTCTCTGTTCACATTAGGCCACTAAGTCATATTGGTATTTACAACTGGGCCCCCAGGTAAAAATCTGTGAAAACCCTCAAAATGCAGTAGAATAATCTTGCTAAATATTATACAAAAAATATTTTACTTGAGAACATTTATTTTGTGCAGCAGAAGAAATCCAACTTTAAGAAATAATTGACTATAGTAATCACAGAAAGCACACATATTGGTATTTGTCTCTTTAAAATTAATGTAACTGAAATTTTTTTATATTTATACTTTTTTAAGTTGATCAGATTTTTTTTTAAAATAACTAATTAGAAGGTTGTAATGGTGCATACTGAAAATATTCAGTACAGCCTGCTGGTTTTGTTTCCACAGGTGTCCTAAACAAATATATACTCTTTTATACCTGAGCACATGCTGTTTATGTGCATAACGAAGTGCGCAATGTAACAGTATGCTGGCACACTAGGTTGTCTAACCCTCAAAACAATTTCAAAGTGATTTAAAAATGTTTATTCTCTAATATAAGCAACGGTGTGATTCAAAAATTGTTAAATATTGTTTGACCTTTTCAAGTGGTCATATTGCTCTATGGTCTTTTTTGTAACCAGGTTACTTTTGTAGCCAGGTTGCTGCGTATTGCAGACTTCTGCCCAGGTCCCTCTTGAAAATGAGATCTAGATCTCAATGGGGTTTACCTGTTAAATAAAGGAAATGAAAATAAATAAAAATAAATCTTTCTATCCAGGCATTGACTATGCCGGCTTTAACTAATTTATACTCTAATAAATCCAACCACAGCTGTACTCAGATCTATACCTCTTGTTGTTTCTAAGTTTTAGAGCATAATGAAAAGTTTAAAGAATTACGTAGTTTAGTTTATTTTTCGTGATTGAAGCGCAGTTCTAAAAACATACAGTCAGCACCTTTAAAACCCAAACATTACATATAAAGTAATATTTGAAATGAGAAATAAGTTATTTTCCATTTTAAGATGTCACAAATTATAAAATGATACATGAGCTAATTTCTCTTTAAAGTGGGAAAGAGTAGAGAACATGTCAACTAAGAAAGGATTGTTGGTCAGGAAATGACAATAAGCTAGATACTCATTGCTCCTACAGTCTAGAAAATAATTTTAAAGCTCAGGGCAGCTGAAAATGTGACAGGAGTCGATGAGAACAAATATTTATCTTGCTTCTACTCACAATGAGCAGAATTATAATGGAGGTAATTCAAAACATTCAGAACTCATTGACAAATGCCAGAACAAGCCTTTTAATAAACATTTAGTAAACATGTGGAGTTTGCTATTGGAACATGAACTGAACCATGCGCTTTGGTTAGATGAGACTAACAGTGAGCTTTTTGGCTGCAAACAATGCAGTTGGTTTGGTGTATAACAAAGGATGAAATTAAACACACCTCGGTTTAGTGCAGTGGAGAATCTATGATGCTGTGGGAGAGTTTCTCCTCAAAGGACTTCAGCAAGTTTGTACCACAGCATTTCCCATGGAAATCTGGGATATGTGAAAACTAGAAATGAGTCATCACTTTTTCTCTCAGCAAGATATTGATTGTCAAAGCTAAAGCAAAACAAACTCCTTCCATGGCCACTCAGAGAGCTGGAGAGATTTTTGAGAGAGGAATGGTCAAATATACTTGCTACATGCTACGAACCTTGTTAAATATTTTAAGAGAAGACTAAGTGCTATCCTAAGACCAAATTGTTGATGTAGAAAGTATCAACACCAGTAGTAACAATCATTGTAAAACAATTATTTCTTGACATGGAATGTTTTTCTGCTTTTAATTGGTGATGTTTTTCAGTTTAAGATGCCTCTGAAATAATTTATTTCAAAAAATTATTTTTGCACATCTTTACCAGGGGTGCCAAGAATTGAGGCTAACAGTGTGATTCCCATCCTGACTTGGCTTTGGGTTGAAGTGATGCGGCTCTACAGTTTAGGATTTCCTCTTGCATAAACAGAGCAACCTCCATCAAATAAGAAGCTGAGTTTATCAGTTCCTAATTAGCTTAAAGGGGCAACATGAAACCACAGACCACGGTACTAAAAGCATTGATAGGGGTTGATGTATTGTCTTAGGTATTTTTAATAGGCAGCTGTGGGCTTGTAGAGTGGTCCAGCTGCAACCACAGACTGAGTGTTAGCTCATCAATTATCCTGGTCCAAAGATGGGAATGCAGCAGCCCATAAACAGATGGCGGATGGAAGAGATGTGCACAAACAAACGGTCACCAAGCAACAAAAGTAAAGTTTTGTGATCACTGAAGTAGTGGCTATTGAACTACTTATGTTTCCATCTCCCTCTCTCTTTCTGTGTAATTACACTTCTGCTATGTCCCTGTGCTTTAATGACTAACAACAGGAAGGTGAGTAGAAGCTTTGATATTTGTCAAGATTTTCGGGGACAATACCAGCATTGCTGCCATTTTCGCCTGGCTCTGTGTTTCGCTTCCCTCGCTGGATCATGTCTTTCCTTCCCTTCTTCCTTCTCCAGGCTCCTCTGCCATACCTCTGACTAAATGTCAGGGAAATGTCACATTAATTATTCTCCAGGAGACTCTGGACCCAATTTGAAGTCCCCCCCCATCCTATCTGTTTACATTCTTTGTAAGCTGCCTTGTCTCTCTCTGGTTCAAATCAGATTTGAGTCCCCATAAAATAAGATTGTCTCTGACCGCTGGCACAGCCCCAGCGAAGAGCCACCCTGCCACCGGGAGAGGTCCTTTCCACTAAAGCTTGTTTGTGTGCAACGTCAGTTCAAATATCATTGTTTACTTTTATTAATGACAAACAAAATGTAAACAAAACTTAATATGTTTTGTTACTGACCATATTCTATATAAATCTCTGCAGAGCATTCTTTGTCAATTGCAGCTCTTCTAGCTGTACAAATCTAGAGACTGAAGCTGTTTCCTGTTCCTCTTTGTAATGTGGCTCAATGTCAGACTGGATGCTGAGCAGCATTTTTGGATTCACAATTTGATTTAGGTCTAGATTTGACTAGAGCATATGAATATTCTTTGATTTAAATGATCCCATTGTTGCTCTGGCTGTATGTTTAAGATTGTTAGGGGTAACATCAACTCAAATCTTTGCAAACTCAAAGGTTTTCTGACAAGATTGTCCTGTGTTAAGATCAGTTCATCTTCCCATCAACCCTGACCAGCGTCCCTGTTCCTGTAACCAATAATTATCAATATTGACTAATACTAAAGTCTTATGTTGTGATACGTTTTTCAGCTATATCCTCCAGTCCTATGGTTCTGTTTACTTGGGGCAATGGCTACTAATTAGGTTAGTTCTGAGTGATTTCATTATATTTTATTTAGTGGTAACTGGAGATAAATTTTATATGTTTTATAAAACCATATATCATTTCCTTCCACTTTACTGTTACATGATCCTTTGTGTTAGTTTGTCATATGCAAAAAAAGTATACAATGTGAAATTGGTTTACCAACCAAAGCCAAACCTGAACATTGATTAATGCGGCCATGTTTGTCCTCACCACATCCAAAAAGAGTAAAACCCATTCCTTAATCTTTTCAGTGGCTAATGTGCCTCAGAAGGAAGGGCACAAATTCCAATTATGCTCCTCTCATGTCACACTGAAGATGACATATAAATGTGGTTTGGCCGTATTCATAAATCAGTCTGTGGTGTAATCCCTGACACAAAGCCACCAGACGAGAATTTATCACTGTTTCTGACAGCTGTGTAGTCACCTCAGGTCAGATGATGTATTATGGTAAGCCAGAAAAACCAAGACAAGAATGCAAAGTTAGAATACTCCTTATTCCATGTATGCGTTAAAGACTGATTGTTTTGCACAAGTCAAATCAAATACAACATACTTTATTGCAGTTATGTATATTCAGGCAGTTGTTTTTTTATTTGAAACAAAAAATTGAACCAAAACAACAACAAAATAACTGTCTGAAAATGCAAGGACCAGTTATATAACCACATTCAGAAAAATGCATCTTACAAAATCACAAGCAGCTCTTTCATTGGCACTCATAAAAATTCCTATAGACTCATTGCCAATTAAAAAAATAGTAATAATACATACTTTTTTAAGCTAATCAGAGTACAGTCCTTCCAATTAACAAAGCATAGCTTTCTGTTTCTTTTGTGTATAAACATAATATGACACACAAGTCCATTTCTTTTAGCCACTATTCAAAATTGGAAAGACAATAGAGCATTCAGCATAGTTACAAGGAAACACCTACTCACCTAAACTTGCCAATATATACGCTAGAAACAATAATTATCTTTTTGTCCATTCCTTCTTCCCTGCATGTCAGTATTGGGTCCCGGTTGAGGGAGAATCTTCAACATTTTGTTTTAGCCTCAGATGGGAAGAAATAAAATGGATATATAACTGGCAATGGGTCTTTTACATCACTGTGGAGAATTTTTCTCCCACTTTTCTTTGAATAATTTTAGAGAAAGTAACAGAACTTAACAGACCACGATTGTCTGAAGTAAGTTAGGTGGCAAGATAACTCAAGAAAAGCCATTTAATGTTCAGTGACATCTGCTGATCAGTACCGTTCACAACTGAAAAATTGAAATAGCATGAAGCACATTCATAATATGTAATTTCTTCATAAAAGCTTACTGTTAAATATTTAGTGATTTGTCAAAATGGCTTCTCTCCAACTTGGAGAAAATGGTGCTCAGGTATCTGCTTTGAAGTAGCTCCTGTTTGACTGTGAATACAACTAGTTAATTATCTATTGATGAAGCTGCAGCAGCAGGAAGTTCTTTTTGGTGGTATTTGTGCAAGTCTGAAACTTTCAAAGACCCCAGAGAACAAGAGAATTTTGGTCAGTATCAGATATTGCACACGGCTCTCCTCCAGGAAGCTGTTCAGTGACCAGGCAATACACATTTCAAGTACTGAAGGGCTGAGTGCCCCATTGTTTGGGTTATTGTCGGTTGTTCTGTGCCTGTCACACCCTCCCCTTGTCAGCAGCTTTGCCCTGAATAAAAGCCCAGAAGTCAAAATCCCAAGCAGAAGTAATAAAGCTCTACAGTGGCCTTTGAATGTGAAGGTTGAAATAGGCTGAAAAACACAGTTTTGTTCAAGTTTGGAGTTTAGAAATAATTCTCAACACAATGATTTATCGATGTGAAAAGGACAAGGGAATACTATTAGCCTTAAGAGTTTTCAACAAATTTTTCTTAGCAGCTACAGACTAAAGCAAAAATAAAGCATTCAACTAGGCATAGATTGTAGATGGTAGTTTTTATTACAAACTCTTCAGTTCTTGGTCATCATCTTTTGTTTGTCTTATTTTGAACATTGTACACAACACACACTTTTGACAGAAGACCAAGGAATGAATGCTTTTAGTCAGGTGAAATGTGGAGATCACATCCATATTGTTATTGAAATCTTAGCAAAGCTAACATCCTAACACCCCACAAAGAAAGTTTTTGGTTTGAAAACATTAAGTAAAAGCAATTTCCAATTATCAGATTTTTAAGATCCCCAGGTTGATGTTAGCAAATAGATTAAATAAATAAATAAATAAAATACTTGTTTTTCTATGCTACAAACAACAGTAGAGTATAATTTTGTTTGTCCCACCTCTATCTCATTTTTTTGTGTTTATTTTCAACTTCAAGCATATTCTGAAAAAGTTGATTACAGAGAGGTAATCCTAAATAGCCATCACAGAAAACCTAAACTGCAATTGTTATGGGAGAATGAGGATGTGCTCTCTGACATCTGGGATGGTAGAGGGATTGAAAAGCAGGAAACAGCAGGCAGCAGCAGCGGTGAAGTATGGCGTACAGCTTGAGGTGAAACGTTTGCAGCTTAAGTAAATAGCCAACATTGGTGAGGTAGGTTTGAGTCACTGTATTGCCAAAAGTATTCAGTCACTTGCCTCTTAATATAAAGGTGTTGTGGTGTTGACCCAACCATTGCAGCAACATCTTCAACTACAAAAATTAGAAGTGTGCTTATCGGAGGTTTTGACTAGTATTCCAGGAGAATATTTTTGAGGTCAGACACTGACCGGAAGAATGCTAAAAAGCAAATAACCCAAAAGATAAATTCAATAAATACTGTACACACATTGATTCTGTAGAGAATAGGATTTTTTTCTTGGTATGATTGTTGCCACCTCATCTCTATTTAATCTTTGTTGAATATGAAAATATAAAGAAGTGGATCTTTAATGTAAGTTTGTCATTACTTTCTGAGGCTGTGCATTATCTGGCTACTGTACTGTAATAGCATGAATAGAACAGAATGGATTACATGCTAAAAAGATGGGGTGAAAATGTCTGAGTCATTTTAAAGTTGATAATAGCTGAAATAATTGCAGCTTCTGTACCTCTACCGAATGTTAACTACAGATTTAGTTAATTTTGTTTTGACTTACTTCTTTCTTACTTACTTTGAGATAAAAGTTTCCACAAAAGTTACTATTCACACCACCTTTTGGCAACAAATGTGTCTACATGATGTGTGTTGCGTATGCTGCCCAAAAGTTAAGTCCATATCCATGTATTGTCTAAACTGGTCACATTTGTTAATGATGGACAGCTTTTAGGGATGTGTAGCCGGTCTTTAACTAAAGTGTTGCATATTTTATGTTCATGCACAGTTAATGTGTTTAAGTCTCATGCCATAGTCAAGTCTTCTTATGCATTTTGTAGCAGATATGCAAAAGCTGCTAGTGTTCACCAAGGAACCAAATAGCAACAGAAAAAGAATAGTTGTAAAAACAATCAAAGTACAATAAAATTTAAACCACCGTTTTCTACAAAGAATAACAATAAATTGTCCTTCTCCACCAACAAATAAGGAGATAACTGACTTTATGCCTGAATGCATGTAGTTTTTACATTTGCAAATAAATCCACATCACCTCTGATTATAGTATTTTGTCCATCTAGCTAATGTCAGAACACCACAGTCATTGAGATAGCTTAGCTCATTTTGAAATGCTTAAATTTATCATAGATGGAGCATAAGGTTTATAGATATTGCCTTAGAAATCATTTAACTGTGTGAAGTGTTTTAAAAGTACTTAAATGCAGTTGTAATAAGAGCTGTCTGAATTTGCTTAGTGGGAAGAGGCTTTAATATTCATCTCAATTTGAAAGCTTGAATGTCTGATTACTTTGAAACAGAAGTCCTGACAGGACAAGAAAGAGCCTTGCGAAAGCCTTCACATGCTTGAGATTTTTAATATTTTGCCTTTCTTCTTGCCACTCTTCAATAAAGACAAGACTTGTAAATGGTATTACTAGTATCTGTACAGCAAACAGATTATCTCACCATCATTCAATCCACTTTACAATTATGCTCCACTTCATGTTATCCCAATAAAATACTTTGGAGTTTCTGGTTGGAAGGTGGGAAAGCATGAAAAATATCAAAGTATATAAATACTGTATTGCTTTCTATTTTTTATCACTGTGAATTAATCATCAGCATTACAATAAAAAATATAATGTAATCTGCACAAGGCAAAGAATCTAAAGCACTATTTGTTTTGGTATTTTTGAACATATGCACCTTCAGTGACACCCACGTTACAGCGTGTTGAAAACTGCTCAGTCTTTTTGGTTCTTTACCACTCTTCATTCTTCCTTCTGATGTAAAGATGAAGGAAGCAGGAGAGGAATCAAGCCAATGTATTGCATTAACTAAGCTTTAAATCTAGAGCCTCAAATATGTCTAAACCATTAGTTTAAACACATTTATTAGACATTAATATAACTCAAATTTAAACACAACAGTATAGTGCATCATGTCAAAGAGCAAAGTTTTGAGCCTGAAATGCTGTTCAAAGCCGTAAACACTGAAGCTGAAAAGTGTGTATTCTGACATTGTGACCTGTGGAGATTAATTGGCTTTGAAAACCAGCAAGGAGCTGCAGTTTCTGACACCTCTGCATTGGCTCTGGAGGTGGTCAAGAATCATGGGCTGTTGCTTCAAAGCTCGGTAAGCTCCTTTGTTCATTCAATTTGTAGTCGAGCTGTTATGTGAGCACCGAGTGAAAGACAC
The DNA here is from genome assembly GCA_903066825.1 of Alfaro cultratus. Taxonomy (NCBI): domain Eukaryota; kingdom Metazoa; phylum Chordata; class Actinopteri; order Cyprinodontiformes; family Poeciliidae; genus Alfaro; species Alfaro cultratus. The sequence continues at coordinate 133,396 of CAEFZX010016101.1, read as the reverse complement.
AAAAGACGTCACTGTCTCCAGGAGGAGTTAGGCCTGGAGGGGTGTGGGGAGGACTGTGAAGACGGTAAAGTGGGAAAAAAAGAAGAACTGTGATCAGAATATCTGGAGAGTTTGAGACTCTAAGCATGAAAGAGAAAAATACTGCATGCAAGATGAATTTAGACATGAAGATTTCAGACTATGAGGAAAATAAAATCTAAGTAATCTCAGTTAGATTAGTATGTATGCACCTTTTAGCCTGCAGGAAGAACAGGTAAACTTTATGTACAGTTACTGTATGATACTGTTGTATTCTGTTGAATAATATTTTCTGGGTCTGCACATCAGTACTGTGTCTGTAAAGCTTCAGATAAAACTAACCAGAGATCATTTTATATTAAATGGCCAGAGGTGCATTTCCTTCAACAATAAAGCAATTATTCTGAAAACAAAAAAATCAACAAAAAAAAAACCTACTGGTTTTGTGTAGTGAACATCCGGGTCACACTATGCAGGGAGATATAAGATGAGAACGTATAGGGCTAAAACAACTGTGACAAACAGGATGATTTGTTCTGATTTGTTGACTTTAGTAGTTTCATTTGATAAACTTCTGCACATGTTCACCTGTCCTAAATGTGTATTCTGCTGGTGTTGCCTCAAGTATGTGACATGCCAGGACAGCAGTCATTCAGACCTTCACTCTACAACGTGCACGATGAGAGCGAATAATTTAATTTATAGCTTGCTGAAGTTTAACTGGTTTGACTCGATCCAACTTCAGTTCATCTTCCGTTACTGTTGGCAGTTGTGGCGGATTGTGTGGTTGTTTGGCAGGTCCAGACAGGATTTAAAATGTTACTGAAAAAAATAAAAAATGAAATCTTTTCATCCCAGGCCGCCCTGGTTGACCTGTTTTCGTGTGTTTCTCATTGTATTTTTGAAATTAGTTGTAGAATTATTAATTATTATCAACACAGTTGTATTTCTTCAGACTTTCAAACCAACATCAACTATGTTAACTATATTTCTTATTTTTATTTTCCATGCTTTGCCATATTTAAGTCATTAGTTTTTTTCCTATTTTATCAGATTATTTTTATTCCCTCCTTTTTTATATTTAGTTCATCACTTTGTGCTGTCCTGGTGCATAAAATGTGTTCCATAAATAAAGATTGATTAATTGATTGAACATACCGGTACTGAGATCATTCTAGTGTTTTATTTGCATTGAATTAACACAGTGACTAAAAATAAAAGAAATAATAAAGATAAATGAGCAGCTCTGACAACATTTATGTAGTTGTAGACACATACAATTTGTACACTGTAGGATGACTTTTATTTCATGCTTTTCTCAGCTTCTAACAACTGTGAAAAAGCTGAGTCCTCCACTATTTTGTGAGAAAAGCCTTTGATGTTAACTGTTGTTGGGTTCATAATTAGCTGTCCGAGTCTTTGGTTGCCTTTAGACCAAATGAAATTGACTACACTCATATAAAAGACAATCATCCACAGCTCCTGTGGCAAAAAGAACAAAAAGCATCTGGTTTACATTTTATTTCTCCCGTTAGAGTAGAAAACAATACAAACAATTTCAATTAGTTCTCAGCTCACTGCATCTCTTTAAACAAAAAAAGCTTTAAACATGCTGCGACACAGATGCTCTGGAGGAAATATGTGCATGGTGGAAATAAAATATTTAACGCAGCTGGCTGGCAGAAAAAACTCTGATCAGCTTTCCTCTATTTTGATATGAAGACATGTGTATTCCCAGCCTGAAAACAGAAGATTTCGGCAGCAAAGTGTACGAAATATTTTATTGAAGAGATGGTGCTTTCAGCTTGACTGTAGAAGTGAAGCGGAGGTCGAGCTTGCTGGTAAAATGCTGTCTCACTTTACAATGTAAAAATATGCCCAAGAACACTGTAAGTGAGTAAGTGAGTGAGTGGTTATTATTGCATCTCTGTATAGAATTTCCAAATCAGAGCCAGCTGTAAAATGAAGAAGCCCATTGGTGTCTGCCATTGCTGAATCATGCATGTCTGTGCAGCCAGGGTTAAAATAGGCAGGGATTCTTCCAAAGTTCTCTGACAAAAGCTTTGTCGTTGTGGTAGTAGGCTAAATTTAACTTTCTTTCTTCAACATTATGTATATTTTATTAGTTTAGGCAGGCTTTAAATAATTCTGAACTGCACTTTTCTGATGCAAATAATACAACCTACTCACAGTCTTCAAAGATCTGACTTTATTTACTGCATCCTAGTGGTTGAGTTCTGTGTCTGTTCAATTAACCTATTAATTTGGCTACCAAATACCTCATGTCTAGCAATTCAGATACTGTTTTCTTTTTTTTTTTTGTCTGAAAAGTTGCTAGATATTGCAGCACAGTCTCTAAGTTGGCAATAGTGGGGTGACTAGTGATAACTAGCCATGTGGTGACCCGGTGGGTCTGTCAGTCTGGCCTCTTTCACAGCACAGCAAAATGAGACAATAGCTGCGTTTCCAACTCATATGTGTGCAGTAATTTGTCTACATTCTGCTAAGGTAAGAAAAAAAAACATATCTAAAGGAATGGTGTTTCCATAAAATATGAAATGGAATTAAAATCTCTTGCTTATTCAAATGCTTTATTTGCATAAGCATTTAAGTCATAAAGAATCATGGCATCGATGGCTGTACGGTTACATGAAATATAAATATTATAATTCAGTCACGGCACTAGCGCTCATTATCTATTAGAGGAGATGCTGGCGTCTTATTGAGGCATTGGAGCGACAAGCCCCGCCTACTTGGGGCCTGCAGCTTTTTGGGGGGTGGGAATTGTAGTTAATGATTTTACAGATTTGTGGATTCAACATGTTTGAATGACATACAACATTTAGTGAAATATGCGAGTTCTGGTGGAGCCAACTGCACATTATCTGAAAAACAACAACAACAACAACAAAAACTAACAAACAAAAAAAACATCATCCTCCTACAACCTCCTGCCATCCATTTGTCCTTTTCACCAGTAGTCTCATCCAGCTTTTGATCATAAATATTCATGTCATGTACATGACAAGTGTTATGTCATGTTTATGACGGTGTCATGACAGTCTTATTCACAACCTGTCAAATAAAGTGCTACCAAAAGTTTTTTGATAAAGCTGAAAAACATGGCTAGCTTGTTATAACTATTCAGTTAGAAGAGGCAAATTCACAAATATAATTTAAAAATTGTAATGTCCTAATTCTGAATCAGCATGCAAAGCCAGATCTGCTCAAATAGCTTTAATGAGCAAATAGCAACACTCTCCACTTACGCAGCTTGCTAGCATTTGAATTAAGTATGTTTGCAATTGGAAGAAAGCTCATCCATGTTTATATGAAATACAGCCAGACCACACAGCTTTGGACTAAACTGCAGGTTATTTGACTATCTGAGTGGAAAAAATGACAATCTTCTGAAATCTGGTAATTTTAGTGCAGCATAAGTAAAAATGCCATCTACTTAAGTGCTGGCTTACAAAAGAGGTCATGAATGCCACAGAAGGTAGAGTTGATCCTGTTTTCCAATAAAGACAGCGTAATATTTTTGCAAATACTGTTCAGACCATTTGTCTAAAATGTGTTTAAAATCCTGTTGCTTTTCTAAATACAAAATCCAAACCTCATGATTGCTGGCTGTCCACTTGCCCACACAGTCATCACCTCGCAGCTCCCAGCAATGGCAACCAACAGTCCTCTTGCCACTTATTAAGTCGTTTTTGGTTATGTGCTACATGATTACAAGTTAGTGTTGCATGAGCTACATGTTGTTTACCCCATTGGAACTTTTAAGGATTTAAAAACATCCTACTGATGTGACTCCTGATAAAGGAAATGATGTAAGTAAAATAGCTGCATTAAAATAGGAGAGATTGCAATGAGAATTCCCTAAATAATTTTGGGTGAGAACATAAAGAGTGTAGCTGATCATTTATTGGATACAGAAAAAGAATTAACATGTGATCTTAGAAATCTGGGGTAGAGCAAATATTAGAGCAAAACCAGTTTTGATTCTTAAAGTATTGAGCCAGAGTTACTATTATGAGCTTACAATTGCTGCATGGCAAATATATTTTTTCTGAATAATCACAGTCATACTTCTGTCGTCCAATAAAAAGTGGTATGTGAGAGACAAACTAATGCATAGTTTACACTGCTTAAACCAAAATGTTCTGGAAAAACATACCAGTAACAAATCCAAATTAGTGTTTAAACAATACTTGGTTAATATAGAAAACAAATCAAATGTCTGCCATAGGCTTTAATCATTAAATCAGAATCAGAGAACATTATGACCAGTAAGGCTCATACCTGTAGAACGAGGGTTTGTAACTCCAGTCCTTGAGTATCACAGTCCTGTACCTTTCAGACGCATTCCTGCTCCAACACACCTGATTCAAAAGGCTGAATTACCTCCTCGGCATTTCAGCAAGTTTTGCAAAGGCCTGATCATTAATCATTGATTTGATTCAGGTGTGTTGCAGCAGGGATGCATCCAAAAGTTGCAGAACAGTAATGCTAGAGCAGGCACCTGCTGTAGAACATAACTTTCTTGGCATTTTAATGAAATGGAGATTAGGTTTGAAGCTAAATATGTGAAGTTACCACACAAAAAAGATCTCTGTCATATTGAAACCAGTTCACTTTCAAAAATATCACAAGTTTGTGCGATTATTTTTAGTAGCCCTTTAACTGTATATTTTTAGAGACCTGGAAGGCTCTGAGAAGGTGGCAGAATAGCAAAAGTTTGCATGTTTATTTATTTATTTGTGTATTTTATAAGCTTTTGCTTTTTCTAGGTTAAATGTGTGAAAGTTTCTTCTAGCTGCCAATGTGACATTGACTGATTATTTCTTCTTTGAGGATTACACCAGTCTGAAAGGAATCTCTAACAAGCGCCACTTTAATCAGTCCCCCATTGTCTAAAAGGGTAATGATAAGCTTAGTAACTAAACCCTGGTAAGATTGATTTATTTAATATGATTTTATAGTATTTTCTTTACCAGCTAAGCACAGCTTACCTAAGTGATGGTTGAAGAGAGTCAATAATAGACCATACTCCAGAGTTATTTAGATTCACCCTGCAGATGGAGACGGGTCGAGCAGCATCGGCACTGAGGGCTTGCATCAGTGGAACGGTGCTTGTTGCAGATGAGCAGTGCAACAACAGCATAGTTTCCATAGCTCTCTGAGAGAAGGTTCAGAAAGGATGCCTAGAAAATACAGTGAGGTGCTTTTCATTGGCACAACTCGAGCTGATGAGTTTACACCATTAAAAATAAATATTTTGGCTTTATCCTGAGCTGGTTTGACTGTCACAAAGTATTACATTCAAGCAGGAGTGTCTGTGGAATACTGTTCTGTGGGGCAAATCTGGAATAAATGAACATATTCTGAGCTGAAAACCCAGCATTGCAGCCCTGAGGCATCAGCTTCTTGTTGCCTTGTAGGAAAGCTCATACACTTTCACACGTAACCCTAAAAACATGTAATCCTTGAGATTTCAATATTTCTGCAAACCAACAGTCAGGAAATACAGGAGTCTGTGCTTTGGATTGCAACAACTGCAAGATAGTTTTTTTCACTGTGAAGGTTGTGGATGACCTTGATGAAAGTGTGGAGGCTTTGGGCAAAGAGCGGATTCACCTAGTTGAAGGAGAAACAAACCCCCCACTGACTGTGAAAACAATAAAAGAGAGAGCCCCAAACTATCAGTGTGAGACAATCCTCACCCACCCAGTGGAGTACTTTAGGTTTTCTATACGTAAACTGCTAAAAAGCTGCATATATTTTTTCACTGAAGAACAAACATAATATCACATTAGGAAGCGAATTTCTCAAATGCTGTCGTCTGGGATTAGAAATGCCTTTCCTGAATTAGCAGTGACTAAGACCTTACCTCAAACAGACTCAATTCTGTCTTTGCAGCTTTGAGGAGGCAAAGAAGACTTGTCAAGATTTACCAAAGTAGTGGATGTGTGATATCATGTTGGCTTGTCGTCCAGGTAGCCTTTGAAAACCTTAGGTCTAAGAGCTTTTTTCATAATCAGCTTTTATCAAAATTAAAAGCAAAGTGTCAAGAAAAGCCCGCAAGCCTAAACAAGACTGACCCAATTTTCTTTTCCCCAAAACTTGGAGGTTTATTACTTTCTGTGTGATAGCGCAAGTACCATATTTTTAGTGGAGCAGGGGTGTTTTATGTTGACCCAGGAGTGAGTGTGCGATGGTGTGCACAGACGTTTTGGGGGTGTAGGTGCTCAAGTAGAAATAAAGGGCACCTTGGAACTGCCAGCTGAGTTAGTAGTGTGATATTTATGGCAGAACCAGCTGGAACATTATGTATATATACCTATTTTAAATCAATAACTATATGCTGTCTTAAACAAAAGTCCATTGGGAGAAAAAAATCTACTCAAAACAAAGATTCATTTTAAGTGCATTTTACAAAAGGATTTATAAAACAAAAACATACATTATAGAGTCAAATTCGAAACTTACATTAACCTTTTTTTGACTATATCATTGTGTACTTTTATCACATATCCTCTCCACCCTATAATCTTATGTTTTAACATTGTAACAAAGCAAGCCACCCTGACAAATTGACTACGTAGGCAACACTAAACGAGTAAACCTGGGCAACCAGTGACCAGTCTACAGCTTAAATAAACTATACCCAGAAAAAGTTACAAAATCTTTATAGTACAATGCACTTGCTGAGTGTAACAAGAGTATATGTGCTCAACAAAGATGCTTGAGAAACTCAGGCCACTAGATCTGTTTCTCACAGGACTTTTTTCATCCAGAGGAAACAGGACAGGTTTTCCTGCAGTGGCCTCAACAGTCATCAGATCTTGACTCAATAGATCAGAAATCCCCTACTTTTGCTTGCCATGGACTGGACTTGCCTTTCCAGATGTTTTTGCAGACCTTTGTGTATATTGTAACGGCAGAGCCACATGGTTGCTCATCCATGTTAGCTCACTTGCTTGCCTTCATGCTCTCTTTCACTGCATATGTTCCTACTTGTCAAACTCACCAACCGATCCTTCCCATTTTTCAAAACAGGGCTGCTGTGTGTGAAACTCAGTGGGCAGAGTGATCGTCATACAACTGGAAAGTTGTGGGTTTGATTCCAGTTATATTTCAATGTGTCCCTGGGGAAGCCACTCAAACCCAAGTTGCCAACTTATCTGCTCATTGGAAAATTTATGTGTGCATCTTTTGACTGTTTAGTGGAGAATATAACTTTAGTTTAAAGTGCTCTGAGTAGTCAGTATGAATAGAATAGTTGAATATAAATTCAGTCATTAATATTTCTTTGTACTGCTCATGAACAATACAGATATTACTGGACATATTTATTGTTTAATCCTCTGCTACTGGGGACCCCTACAATAAAGCAGCTTTAGGAAACAGTAGAAGGAGAAATGCAAATAGATGTACAGCCACAGCCATCAAATCTGCAGCAGCTGGATGGCGCTATCATGTCCATATGGATGAAAATCTCTGCAGAATCTTTGTGACACCTGGTTGAATCAATTTGGGATCTAATGATATGATATAATGGGGTCAGTATGTTTGTAGAATTTTTATGTTAGATGTTAAAGTAGTTGTGAAAATATAAAAAATAACTTTCAATTCAGCAATAAAGGACATTTTCTGTTGTGGATGTGGTAATTGACAAAGTCAGAGTTTAGGTCTATAGAAATTAGGTTAATCTTCTGCTAAATTATCTTATCAGCTGATTAAAAATACATCAAAGCAAAGGGAGGAAATGTGGCCAAACAAGATGGAGGCTTTTCTCTGTGATTTGCAAGCATTTTTTAATCCAAGTATAAGCTTTAAACAGTAACTAAGGGAGGGCAGAGCTTAACAGTTGGTCATTTTCACGCAGATTAATTTACATTAACTGCTTCTCAGGCAGACGTGTTCCTATTTTAATTGAATTAGTCAGTGTACCTTTAAATTGCATCCACTTTGCTTCAAGTTGTCCGTTCACCAAGGCTATAAGGATTTCCATGCTAATTTGTGTGTAAATTTCAAAGGGATTAACAACCCTGACATGAAACGGCCTCTAACCTGAGCTTCTACAAGATGTGAAGCAAAGCATGTTGCATTATTACTGTGTTGAACATGAGCATGTGTTTTAGTTGTTGATGCGTTAAGAGGAATTGTTCTTTGCATGACGGTTGCTCTGTAAATAGAAATGTTCATATCTATCATTCGAGTTCACTTGACTCTTTGTCTTGGTTTCTCTGTTTTTGAAAATTTTCCACACACAGTCTCTCTCTCTCGCTCGCTCGCTACTCGATTCTCCTTTTCTTTCAGAGTCAGTTCTGAAATGTTTAAAACTTCACTGTCACCATCACCATGGTAGCTGTCATCACTGTTAGACTTGCAGCTGCCTCCTATTCAGGCCTTGGTGCTGATTGACTGTATTTGCAGGAGGGTTTTGTGTCTTTCTCTGTCTGATTCTGTTTTTGGATTTCAAATCAATGCTTTTCTTCTGTTTATCTTTTTTTTTCCTTTGCGCTGATGTTTGCAGAGCATACCAGGATGTTCTCTGGTTTCTGTAATAAATAAATGATCATAAGCTGTGAGGCTACGTGAACTGCATCATGCATTCATTAACGTGGAAGCAGAATCCCCATACAATATAAAAGTCTTGCCTCTGTACTTTTTGGCAGCATGTTACTGTACACCCAGACAAAAAACAATTTCAAATGGATTTAATAGATGACAGGAATAGATCTTCTTGCACATTTGCTCTAGTATTACAAAAAAAAAAAATCTACATACTGATAGATCTTATTTAGTCTTCTTGTAATTACAGTTGCATTGTACCCAAAGTTAGAATCCCTTAGAAAATAGCCTCTTTTGGCGTAGCAGCACAACTCCTATACTGTTTCTAATTATATAACCACCAAGGACCAGTCGGAGTTTAAATATAGATGCTAAGTCTGGATTCTCTTCTTCATCTGAAATGCATGAATAATTGAAGAGCAGAGGAGATGAGGTGGGATTCATTCAGAAGATGGATGGTGCAAGCATGGATTTTGTACCTACATCTTTGATTTGGTAAGGGAGGGCTATGGTTCACTTTGACCACACAAATTAAAGGGAGATTTGAAACAATATGGCTTGTTTCACCCTTTTTCAATCATTCCATGTACTCCTTATCGAGTGTTCTAGATTTAAAAAGGCAGAAATTTAATCAGTTAATTACAGAGGCTTTCATGTGCTAATTATTAGAAGGAAACCTTGCTTACATTACATATTAATGAAAGAATGGTGAAAATGTGTGTGACAAAATTATCCTTGGAAGAGTCTAAGTGACAACTGAGTGTGCACGGACCATGGAGACAGTTGTGATTAGAAACAGAAACTGCTCATGAAAATGTAATTTTTATATTGCTATTCTGTGTTAGCTTTGAATTTACATAACTTTAACAAAGTTAAATTAAATTGGCAATTTGTTTATTCCTATTTAGTATTGATTGTTCGCAGGGAGCGTTTTACAAAACTGTGGAGAAATTTTAGCCCACGTTTTTCGCAGAACTGTTTTAATTTAGCCACAATCTGGAGAGCCGTCAAGCATGAACAGCTTGTTCAGAGCCATAACACAGCATTTTAATCAAATTTAAGCCAGCAGTTTGACCAGGCTATAGACAAACTTTCATTGTGTTCATTTGTTTTAATTCATTTATAGATGGTTTTGCTAATGCCAGCTTGAGTTCTTGCCCTTCTGGAAAACACAAAAGTGCTTGTCTTTTAACTCAGGAATACACGAAGGTTCAGTATTTCCTCACGGAGAGCTGAAATTCCCATATAACTAACTAACTAACTAACTAACTAACTAACTAACTAACTAACTAACTAACTAACTAACTAACTAACTAACTAACTGTTTCTCTCCTAATATACACACATTCCAAAAATTACTCTTTTTACTTATTAGCCCAGATAATATTTTTCCGAAAGTTTGGGGGATGGTCAAGTTGTGTAATGGAAAAATATGAAAAAGGTTTTTGTGTTCTCTTTTGTCAGCAGTGGTTTTGACCTCTGAACTTGCCTGAATTTTGCACAGTTTCTCTCATGTTGGTGACTTTTAACTGAACATGGTACAGTATTTTAAATTGTGTTCTGGGTCCTTTTGTGAACTTCTGGGTGAATTGATGCACTTTACGAGTCATTACGATAGAAGGATAATATATAAATTTTTTTCCGGTTGTCTCATGTTGGTTTGCTGCAGCTCTAAATCCAAAGGCCCTGTTTACACAACACCAGGAAATGGAATATTTACCTTTTGCTGCATTTTGACTTCTCATTTTGTTGGTAACAACATTTTAAATGGACAAAAACACAAAGGTTAGACAACAGGCTCCAGACTGAAACCTTTTAGAAACTCAATGTGAATTACGTTCGTGTTTATGTAAACCAAAACTTTGTGCACTCAGGTCTGGTTTTTACACACCAGACCTGAGTGGTGTGTAAAAACCAATGTGAGTGTGTCCTTCTCACATTGTTTCCCAAAGTGAGAAGGATAAAGTGAGGAAGGTTGGTTTTGTTAGCTATCCTTAAGAAGAGAAAGATTAATTTGAAAACAGTTTTTTGTATGTACTCTGGTTTTCTTGTGCAATATTTTTAAATATCCTTGCTGGATTTTATTGTAACACTACGTGGAAAAGAATCAAGCAACTAAAATTTTGTGCAATACATTTACGTGAAACATAATACTCATCTTAAAACTAAAATGGTCTTAAACATAAGAATATGTATCGGTCCAGATCCTGAAATCCATAAGACTAAAGAGCCTTTATTTAATGTCAAAGAGTCAAAGTCATGATATTATAGCTTTAGGCAGAATCCAGGAAAAAACACAATATGCAAGTGATTTGCCTTGGCAAGACGTTTGGAGGTTAAGACAAACAGGGCTCTGCTGTTCAAAGTTAAGAGGTGAAGCAGGGTGGGGAGCCTACAGCTGAGCCACTGCAAATGTGTCTGTGTATTTCAAGCCATCATGCTGGGGGAATTGTGGAAGACACAGTCTCCTCCCGTCTCTATGGAAACCCGTCTCTTTTCACAGGCGGAGAGGCAAAGCCGTTCTACATTCGGAATCAGGGGTGTGAATTATTCCGCATTATTACTCGCATAGTATTGACCACTGGCAATAACATCTTGTATAAAATGAACATCAGTGGTGTAGTAATGATGATGTCTGTTAATCTCTTGAAAAGATTAAAGATTAATCGGGTGGAGCAAACATCTGCAAATGAAAATGGTGCCTGGCAGACTTATTTAGGAAATCTTTTCATCCCCTTTCTATTAATAATACTGCTTTATTAACAACTTGAACTGAATCCTCAGCTGTAATACAAAACACACAAGTAGAAGAAATACAGAAAAAAGACTAAAGTAGTACAGATTATTCAAGGTTTAATAAGCTTTCAGAAAGGTATAAACACTGGGACAGGAGGGAGGGAGAGACAAAGAAGGAGATTCTGTCAGACTTGCTTTTCACGAGCAGGTCCACGTCGCCACCTCCTGTCAAGCTTTGAGGGGGTTGTCATGGTGACAGTGGCGAGCAGTAAGGCTGGAGAGAGTGTGTTGCATCGCATCCCTGTGGCCCACGATGAGGCTCCAAGGATGATGAGAAAGCAAGTCAGCTGTCGGGGGATCTTGGAGCTCAAGCAAGACCTGGATTCACTCAACCGAAAACAGAAACCGACACCTCTTCAGCCCAGCCTGTTTAAAGGCTTAGGTGGAAGTTAAAAAGTACTACCTGTCATCATTATGAAGGTTTAATGTGTTTCTACGGGTGAGCCCTGGCAGAGTGCCAACAATGACACTGTGGCTCAGAGGATCAGGAAGTTCCACCACTTAAGCACTATGGTGCAGTGGTGGTTAGTCCCAGTACAGTGGTGGTTAGTCCCAGTACAGTGGAGGTTAGTCCCAGTACAGTGGTTAGTCCCTGTAGAACGGGACTTCATGGAACATTTTTCCCATAGAAAAAGGTGGAAAGACGCTAGAGCATTGAGAGGCTAGGTGTTGGATCTCACCACAGATACTTTACTGGGAGAATATAAGCTGAGCTACAAATAATGTAACAACACCGAAAATTTTTTTTTATCTTTGAACCAACTTAAAAAAAATACTCTAATTTGTCAAAGATTGTTAGTTTTGCTGAAGTTATATGTGTGATTTCAGAATTACTTAAAAAATGACCAAAACGGATACAATTATCAGTTTTGCTCACTGATAAATTAGAGTAATTTTTTTAAAGTTGGTTCAACAAAATATTTCATAAGTTCATAATTTCAATCCAGGCTGCTCTGTCAAAGAAATGCATGTTTTTGTTACATTTTGAATAAAAGTTGTACATATCAACTTCTTATACCGCATTTATACTCTTTTTAGCATCTTAGCGCATCCATATGAGCATGTGTCAACTACTGACTAAATTTGACTTTTTCATGGATATTTCTTGCTGTTGCACCTCAGTGTTGCAATACTCTTCATGGTAATGGTGGCTGACATGCAAAAAGTATGTGAAGGCTTATAATCATGTATTTTATTTCACTCACTCAGTTCTCATAGTGAAACCAATTATATTGGTTAATTGGACACATGCTAATGTTTTTAAGTACATGCATAGTAAATAGTAAATGCACCCACCAACACTTTGCATATTCAGTGAAATGTTTTTTTTTGGACTTTACTTAATTAAAAATGCTATAAAAATATTATTAGTTGGATTTGCATCTTAGACATAAACAGTGGTAATCTTGTATTTTCTTCGTCTTCATTTATATTTATGAACTCATCCACCATCTAAACACTTGTAGCAGATAAAACTTCTATAAATAATTGGAATTGGTTAAAATCAGAATCAGGTCAGACATTAAAGGGAAACTGTATAGAACTGTAAACAGAGGGATTGATGGAGAAAGTTATCAGTCGGTGCTAAATGTTTGCAAACCTAACTGGAAACTTACATCTATTTCTGAAACTAGAAACTAGAAGGTAAATCTGCTTGCCTACTTGTTTCTCTGGGCACTGTCACAGTTTAAATTTAAATGAGCTATTTTGCATCCATTTAGGTGAAGGCTCAACCATATTTATGTAAATCCCATGCAGAGAAAATAACTCTTTTTCCTCAAAACCAAACTGTTTTTTGTTTGGCTGGCAAAATGTAGTGATAACTTTGCTGCAACAGAATAAAATCAGAAATGCCACAGCAAGCAACATCATAGCCCACTGCAATGGAAATCATAAATTCTTCTAAGTAAAAATTAAAATAATGGAATCATGTACATGCTTTTTATTGTTTTTATATCTGTGTAAATTTTCATCCTCAGTTTCCTGTTCTTGTCTGACAGGTGTGACACCTGGCATTGTCTTCTGCTTCATCTGTTTCAAAGTTTGATGTTTTGCATATTCTGAGTTGGCATTCATTACTCAAATCATGAATGATTATTTGAGCTTCTGTTGTGTTTTATTATCTCAAATCAGTTTGACTATTTCCTACAGACTTCTGATACTTACAAGGTCTTTTCTTTGACATAATAGCGGCACACTCAATATTTTCTCATCTTTCTCTGTAAAACTCAGAGGTGTTTGTGCATGAAATCTCCCAAATAAAAGTATTTATATTTCCAAACAGACGGAAGGGGTTTTAAGTTGATTTCTTGCCAGGTGAGTGGTGAATAGACGTATAAATGGTGAAATCCCTGACAAGAAGTGATATTACAAGGGAAGGAAAAAGTCACAGCTGCTGGGACGTAGCCAGTCTAAAAGTAGGTCACTGCATGTTTTATAGAGTTGTCATTGAGGCACAGCAGTTTGTCCAGAAATAACTGCATTAATATACAGTTGCCTAAGTTTTAAATGTATGTGTTTATGGAACTTAGAGTAGGCAATCAGTGTAGTTTTATGCAACCCTTCCTTTGGTCTAATAAAATATGCATATTTGGTTTGGTCCAGCACATGTTCTCTAACAGCCTAATGAGATTCTGGTGTCACCTTGCCCCAAAGATGTGGCTACTCTCTGTGGAATACTGTGTCTGTTGAACCTCTGTACCATATGCCAGGAGAGACACAAACCAGTGAGATCTGGCTTTGTTTAGTGTCACAGTGGGATTTCCTGTCAGTGTGTCCCCTCTCTTTATCCATCTATCATGCACATGTTGTCTTCAAATAAAAATACCTCCTTAATTTTATATAGCTTTTCTTTGGCCATGAGGGTTTATGCACTCATTTTCATTTTCATTTTTTTACAGAGGACATAGTCAGCCATGTCAGCCATTAGAGTCTGCGGTGAAAGGTTTCGTTATTGATGGATTAATGTTTTATGTCCATTATCCGATCTATATTTCTTGTAAAGCTTTGAGCTTAATTGACTCCCATTTTAGCTGATTACAATTTATTGCAGCCAGCATTCAGAGATGATGACACACTGTGTGAGAGAGCAGGGACTATAAAACTGGATTTTACTTCAATAACGTAAAATTATTTAACATATGTCATTTTAAACTTAGCATCTTATACTAGCAATTAACACAGTAAATGTGGCTACATTACTTAAGGAGCAGGGTTTTTTTTCTTGTATTTACAAGACAAAGAACAATTCAGAATTGATCCACCTGGCAAATATAAATGCACTTGATCAAGGCACAGGTGGGTAGCAACTAGTGACACAAGTAACCTTTTGGAAAAATATACCTTATTAACAATTTACCTTTTATTTGAGTAATATATTTATGAAATATCACTACACTTCAGTCAAATTCACCACATTGTAAAAAATAGTTTTCTTTTAAGTAGATTTTTAAATCTCTGTATTTCTTATATAATTTTTAAATACCTCACTGATAATGAAAATATTTTGCTAAGTGAACTTCTCTTTATAACAACATCCACATTGAAGAGTATTGCTGGTAACAGCTACCTGATACATTCACTGATCAGAAAATGACTGATAGTTTGAGTTTCTAATTGGCTTGTCACCAGTCAGGTCAGATCAAACTGATTTCTGAGTCAACGCACTGCTCATACATAGCCTGTAATTGTATTAATGCCATTAATCCTTTTCTGAGTCCCATCCCATTCTTTACCATTCTTTATTCTATTCTAACTCTAGATGTGTTTGTTTGTGGTCTCATTTGTGTGCTTAAAGGTTTGTGTCAGCTGTGGAGTTCAGTGGATTTATTAAATTAGAGCCCTTTGACATTAAAACAACCCCGGAAAGACAAATGTAAAGATGTGTAGGGTGGATGAATGCTCAGAGAGGACAGAGGCCACGACACCGCATCCTGGGGGAAATGTGCAGGGTTTCCTGGTGGAACTTAACTTCATCATCAAAACATTACACAGCAGCATCGGTGCATCATCATTAGCAATCTTTTTATAGCCTCTCAATCCTATTACCTCTGCCCTCTTTTTGGTCTTGCCCTTCCTCAACTGCTATCTCTCCCGGCTCTAAGTTTGGAATCAGTCAGCGGTGCCCCTCTGTGTCTCCCTTGAGACTTATTACAAGTCTGATGTGTTTCCTACCCAGAGGATGACCTTTAATACCTGGTGTTTACAAAGGTACAGCAGATAACACAAGCAGCACATCCTGTTATTTACTTTATGGGGAATAATTTTGTGTTAAACAACATCATTGTTTCCACTGTGGCCTCCCTACCTCCCTTGTATGCTGCCCCTGTCAGCTTCACCCTCACCTTTCAGTCCCAGACCCTCTTTGCTCTTCAAGTGTTTGATTCAAATAGATTTGCTCCTGGACAAGAGAAGGGGGGGAGACACACACAGAAGGAAGAAAATAAACAGATAGGGCTATTATTCATGCCTGCCGTGAAGCTATGGCAACAGGATCCTTCTGTTCTGATTGGTCATAGATAAGGATGCTTTTTTAGGCACTCTTACACTCTGGGGAATCTGAATACTAGATTAATTTTCCATTGCATGTTAACTTTGGAGAGTGTTCCTTTATTTAGACAAATAGAATTTCAGATAAGTCTTAAGCAGATGGACTTGATTAATGTATATTTATAAAGTTTCCTAAAAAAGAAAAAAAAAGAAGTAACTGTACTCTGTCTATAGCAAATTAAACTGCAGTAAGATCGGAATGTTTAATCACTGTTTTGAATATCTATCCGTGCTACGCTGTCCTGCACAGTGGTTTTCACTCTTACAGAAAACGTTTTAACAATCCTTTGATTTACATCATCATATAACATCCTAACCTTTAGCGTGTGGGTTACTGCCAAAACAGGCTCAATGTTCTAGCAACAACCTCCTACTCATCTCTCTAAGTTGTTCTGTTTGGAGATTTAGGGTTAATAAATCCACTGCAGACAGCAGTTCATGAAGTAATCCTGTTCCTTGTCCTCTTTAAAGGCAAGGGATGCTCATCAGCCTGCATTTTGTTATCTAAGTGGTGCATTAAGATTATGAAAACATTTACAAACAAACAAACATATTTCAATTGGAAAAGATAAAAGCTGAGGAATTTTTGATAAGTGCCTGTTCAGAAACAGGAGGACTATAATATATTAAACTATTAAGGAACAATTTCTATCAGAAGATGACATATGCTTGTCACAGTCATAAATGCCAAATTTATTTTGTTCTTTTAATGGTTTATTTGAACTCTTCTAATTTGAAGGTTGACGTAGGGTGACCAGATTTGGGTTTCTGAAAAGGAGGACACTTTGTTTTTGGGAGGGGGGGGGGAGGAATTTGCCATACAAAGAAACCTGGAATGGAGTAGTGGAACGGAGTGGCAATGTAATCACAATGTACTGTAAGCTATGTAATGTGTTTTGAGGCAGTTGACCAAAATCCCGGACGATTTTTTAATTTCCCCCGGACATTTTTTTAGGCCTGAAAAGTAGGACATGTCCGAGAAAAAGAGGACGTCTGGTCACCCTAGGTTGACGTTACGATACATCTAACAACATTAATGTTTTAGAAACTGCCATCTTTATTTTGGCCTTCAATCTTTTTTTTAACGGAAGAGATTAACTTCGTGCACACCTCACATTAAAGTTAACTTTCTACTACATCTGTCTATTGCAGTCAGTGGGAGAGAAGTGTGGTCAGTGCAGGGACACACGGGAGAAACAACCAAGCAATCAGACACTTGTTCCTAAGGACAATTTAGAAAGACCGATGTTCCTAATACTCATGTTTTTGGACTGTTAGAGGAAGTAATATACAAATGTGTTAGAAAAATCCAGAATGTCCTAACCTTTTCATTGGAATAAATATATTTCAGCATGTATGTTTAATTTTAACCATATCAGTTCCACAAAGAATTCAAAATAATGCCTGTTTTTAAAATTGACTGAGGCTGCATGTTGTATAATTGTAGGATTTATGAAATAGAACCAATTAGGGGATTTGTGCTATTCTGTGCCCATGCAAAAAAGGCAAATTACTAATCCTACAAAAGTGTAAGAGCTGAAAGAAGTACCTTCAAATCAAATTTTGGAAGACAATCCATCAACTGCATGATCTCCTGAGAGGTAGAAATACATGAGGTATTCGCCAGGATTCTCTTGTAAAATAGATGTTTAATCGTAATGGTATTTTCCTGGTGAAATAACTTTTATAATATTTGGAACCTTTCACAAATTTATGTAAATATAGAATATTTAACAAATTTGGAATTCCATTATTTTAATTATATTTATTAAAGTGTTGGCTATTAAATATGTCACCTCGACCAGACATGCAGACGCAATGGTGATTTTATAGATTGCTAACCATTATTGTTCACTCAAGCACACTTACTGATGTAAGTACACTGGATAAGTCGGTCATAAATAAATAAGTAATCCAACCGAGTTCAGCCTATTTGCTGTCAGCCAGTCCCACACTCTGCTGGGTATTTACTGGAGATTTATTTACACTGTGAGAATATCAGCATTCTCTTACACTTCTCACCACTTTCATACTGCCTTCCTGACCTTTAATAAATACATTGAAGGTATATTTAAGCCTAAGACTAAGTAAAGTAACAAACAGGTTTAAAAGTTGGGTCTATTTCAAAAGTTTCAAAATGTTAAATCACAGCAAAAAATTGAAAAAATACCCCACTACTTCTACTCGGTGTAATTGCACACGACTTTACAATGCACTTCTTATATTCTTACAATTACTGGTATTCTCATATAGAGTTTGCCAGTGTAAGTGTCTTCTCCTCTTTCATCTCAGGTCTTATGTATTTTATCTAATTCTCTAATGGTGCAATCTTTTCTCATATTACTTCTCTTGTTCTGTCTTTCAGATCTTGGCCATCATCTCCATTCTCTTCATTGTGTTATCCACCATTGCTCTGTCTCTAAACACCCTTCCAGAGCTTCAGGGCACAGATGAGTTCGGCCAGTCCACAGACAACCCACAGCTAGCGCATGTGGAAGCTGTTTGTATTGCTTGGTTTACCATGGAATACCTACTTCGCTTTCTCTCATCTCCCAATAAATGGAAGTTCTTCAAGGGTCCTCTCAATGTCATTGACCTGCTGGCAATTCTACCCTACTATGTCACCATCTTCCTGACAGAGTCCAACAAGAGTGTGCTGCAGTTTCAGAATGTCCGCCGTGTGGTTCAGATCTTCAGGATTATGCGTATCCTTCGCATCCTAAAGTTGGCTCGTCACTCTACAGGTCTTCAGTCTCTGGGCTTCACACTCAGGAGAAGCTACAATGAGCTGGGCCTGCTTATTCTTTTCCTCGCCATGGGTATCATGATCTTCTCTAGTCTTGTATTTTTTGCCGAGAAAGATGAAGAGGATACAAAGTTCAAAAGCATTCCAGCTTCTTTCTGGTGGGCCACCATCACTATGACCACAGTAGGGTATGGGGATATCTATCCCAAAACTCTATTGGGAAAGATTGTGGGGGGACTGTGCTGTATTGCTGGAGTGCTTGTAATTGCGCTACCTATTCCCATTATTGTGAATAACTTCTCCGAGTTCTATAAGGAGCAGAAAAGGCAAGAAAAAGCCCTTAAAAGAAGGGAGGCTCTTGAGAGGGCAAAACGAAATGGTAGCATTGTTTCTATGAACTTAAAGGAAGCTTTTGCTCGTAGTGCAGAGCTCATGGATGTAGTAGTAGAAAAGAGCGAGAGACCTCATGACAACCACCTGTCCCCAAGTCACTGGAAATGGGCGTCCAAAAGAGCTGCATCAGAGACAAGTTCAAACCGTTCCTTCAATGCACAAGAAATAGGTTCTCCCTGCAAAGCTCGAGACACCAGTCCCCAAAGATTGAATGTTGAGAAATTAGAAGAGATGTACAGCCAGATGGCAAAGACACAGTCACAACCTAACCTCAATGCAAAAGACAGAGGGTCCAGAGTTAGCAAACAGAGAGATGAGATAGAGCTTGGAGCCATTCATGACCATGGACCATCAGTGCTAGGAGCCAAAGATGGAGTGGGGGACATGAAAAGCTTGTCTAGCATAGATAGCTACATCAGTTGTGCTACAGACTTCCAAGAGAATCCACGCTATCCCCACAGTCCAGCAGCAGACATTGGTTTTAAAGAAAGCAGCCGGTTTACTTTTGGTCCAGTTACAGTTTTGTCTCAGCACATTAGTAAAAAAATTGGTCATCAAATCATAGGGCAGCATGAGTCTGTGCTGAGTCCAGGATCAAAATCCTCAGGCCCAGAGAATGCAAGAAGGTTCTTGTTTTCAGGAAACTCCTCAAAAAGCCTTAAAGGAGGCTGCCGTAGCGACGGGGATTCGGGGCCGTCCCCACTTTCAGACAGCTCAGTTGTCTCAGACCAATCTCTTTTGAGTCCAGAAGCATCTGTGTACACCACTGCCAGCAGCAGGACCCCTCCAAAGTCACCAGACAGCACTGCCATGGCCCCTACAGTTTTCACTTTCCATGACTCCTCAATCAGCAAATACATCGATGCTGATACGGATGACGATGAGCACCTCCGGGACATTACTGAGGCCAGTCCCTCAGACCGTCTACTGGCTGGTGGCAGCCCAAAACGCAGTATTAACATAAATTACCAGAGGGGGACTAACCATTTAGAAGCAGCCCAAAAGATGTTGGGTCAGAACTGTTACTTTCCTCTTGAAGGTATTCGTGGGAAAGCTCATGAAAATCATATAGGACCTGACCCAGCACGTAGACCAAAGGCTGAGAGGGGACGACAAAATACTTTGGACAAAGGCCTTTGAAGTATGGGTTACCAGAGACACATGGAACGCAGGTGGACATAGTTATTGACAAAAACACCTGGCAAACAGAGCTACTCAATAAGCCAGAGACAAAGAAAGGTATAGAGAAAAAGGCTCTTATATTTCGCAAATAACCTGAGCATGCCGCTAGGGCAACAAGCTATGTCAATACATGTTGGGAATACTTTGGAAGAAAAATACCTTAAGTTGGAGAATGTCACTGCCCCTCCTTTGAGTTCATTCCTGTGTGCTGCATTTCACATCGACAAAACTAAAGAACATCCCCAAATAGCCAGTGGGTATGTTTAAAAACGCAGAGTCAGCAGAGAGATAGAACTGCGGATATAACTGGAAGTAACACAGCAAAATAATGATTTCAGCCAAAGGGTTTTTTCAGTTCCATAAAAAAACAAAGTCCACCTTCTTGTAGTGACTCCCAATTATTATTATTTTTATTATTGGAGACATACCAGAGGACCTAGAAGCCTATAAGCAACATATTGTGCCCTCCATTCCCAAACCTGGCCTTAATCATTTACATTTGCAAGTATGTGCATACGTGTGAGATAATTTGAATATGAATGAGTGAATTATGAGAAACTGAGGTAAACAAAATCTTAAAACAATCTAACCTGATTTATTTTTTTATAGATAAGAGAAAGTCCCTTATACAGAAGTGATTTGCTTGTCTACAATGTCAGATTTCTATGTAATACATAATATTTAATGTCTTTGCTTAAGGTCTGCAGTTATCACAGGATCCCACTCATTTGTCATTGCATGGGCCTCATGGCCTCTCTTTAGCATCTGTCCTGCTATCTTTTAGGTTTACATGTTATGTATAGAATGGATGAATACAGAACATCTGTCACTGGATGTTTTTTTTTAGCATTGTATGATGTTTTATGAGGGTAAAAGTGGACCTCAGATGAAATATTGGTTAAAGAAAAATGAGAAACATCTCCATTGCTGCATAAAGTGATAGCACATGCACGCTCCCACAATATCAACATGAAAACATGAATTGGCAGTGAATACAGTTAAAGAAATGTTTTAAGTAGACTTATCTTGTAATGTTTTACAATGTACTCACATGAAGTTTACATTTGAGTGACAGATTCTCAGCGTGTGTAAGCTTTGATTTGACTGACATTGAGTTTTAAATAGTTGAATAGGATACAAGAACCAAAAACAATGGGCTTTCCTTCTTGTTTCTCAACG
This sequence comes from Alfaro cultratus, assembly GCA_903066825.1. Lineage (NCBI taxonomy): Eukaryota > Metazoa > Chordata > Actinopteri > Cyprinodontiformes > Poeciliidae > Alfaro > Alfaro cultratus. Next base: position 111,954 of record CAEFZX010016101.1, on the reverse strand, counting down.
TAATTAATTCTATTAGCACTGACTATTTTCAAGGATGATTTTATCACCATTTATATATAGTTACCAGATTTGATCCTCACTCACAAATGCACACACCCTCACACGCAAACCTGTTGAAGGCTACATAGATACCGATATTTTCCATGGAGACATGATTCAACCAACATTGCTTTCAAGAGGAAAGCAAAGGTTTGTTAATTAGTGTTGGAGGTCTGCATGTCACAGATGCTTGTAGGCATATATAAAAATCCTCACTGATTAAAAACATGTCCATAATGTGGCAGGTGTCTATGATAGTTGCATGCCAAATTCACTCCTCACTGTGTGTTTTTTATGAACAATGTGTCATTGCAAACTTATGATGTAAGAATCTGTAAAGTTCAACAAATGCTCCATATCCAACATTTTTGTATTTTTATATCATACCTCAGAAAACTAAATTCACCGGCTTGTTTACACTGCCCTATACAGCGCTGTAAAAAAGTGATAGCCCCTCACACATTTCTTCAGGGGTTTCTGTTGCTTTTTTTGACATGCTTAAGCATTTCATGTCACCCAAAATATGTTCACACCTAGTACAACTAACCAGTGGGAACTCAAAAAGATGTTTTCAAGTCATGATTTTATTTGTCCGCCTCTTTTTTTTATTTACGTGTGATTAACCACATTATTTTTGTTCATCAAGTGTGGCAATTTCATAAGCCACCCTTGGGTTGATTATGGTCATATAAGGGGAATTTAAAACAAGAAACCAAAACTCTCTAATAGTTTTTTGTCTGACAACAAGAACCATAGTAAGAGATTTCAAACTATTTTTTTCTATAAACAAGGCATAATGCTGAAAAACCATCCATTGTGTTTGAATTAAAACAATTCTGCAAATAACAGTGGCCCAAAGTTTCTCCTTAGGGAAATAAATTCCTTAGTTTACTCAAACACCTGATGGCAGAGTTTGCTGCCAGCTATTAGGTTTATGTGGCGATTACTTTTATACATAGGGCCATATTGTTTTGGTTGTTTTTTCCCCCCCTCTAATAAGGGAAAACATCATTTGAATAATACATTTTGTATTTCCTCAGGTTATTTTGTTAGATTGGAAAATCCTTTGGTGACATTTAAGTGAGAGAAGAAAAAACACACACATAAACAAAATGTGCAAGGGACCAAATCCTTTTTACAGCACAAAACAAGCACAAGTATGGCCATGAGGGTCTGCAGATGTACCATTCATGCTCGGTCTGTGCCACTCTGACACCACTAAGTTAGGTCTAAAATAAAGAGGAAGAGCAAGCATATTTTCTGTCATTGACTTATGTGTATTTTTAGATGATGGATAGAAGAACGCCTCCAAACTAGAAAAAGATCTAGCAAGAAATTCAGAACTTGCTGATTATTATTGCTGAGTAATAAAGCCCAGCAACAGCCATAATTAATCTCTTTACGTAATTTACCAAACGACAAAGCATCAAAAATTACAATTTTGGTCTAATATCATAATAAGCATAATCCCTTGTTTAAAAAGATGCTCCACACTTCATATCCACGATACACTGCTGGTTGCCACTCACTCCCATCCTGCAGTTAGCACCAGGTCAGTGCTCCCCTAACCACATTATGCAAAATGGACAACCTATTTTACATCTCTTCAAATATTCTGTAATCATTATATGTACTGCTTTAACATTATTTATAGATTGTAGCTACTCCAGAAACACATCAGTGGAAGACAGGATGAAATACCTTATGTGGCATTGCTGCATTCTTTATCTGAATTCAGCAGAGCATCAAGCGACTCGTACTACTTCTTTGTATCTTCTTCTGCAAAACAAATACCACCAGATTTTATGAGACATGCAAATTAATGCAGATTATGTGTCGCAGATTGCAATGGTCTTTGAGAATCTGCTGTTTTTTACTGTCTAATCAAATTTTCCTCTAGAAGAGTACAAAAACCCTCAGATAAAATGGCCGAGCTACTCAGCACTGTGCAATGTTATTTTCTTGGCAGACCAGTTTGAATGGCAACATTTGATTTTGTTAGACTTTGTAAATTGTTTAGATGATAAAACTCTGTTTTTTATCAATTAGATTTGTTTGGTTTTGTTTCGATCACACTGTCATTTAGTAAATCAGGCCCAGAGTCATGTTGAACAAATAGCTACATCCCCTGCCTAAATCATTCATTCATTATATTAAAAAAAACAAAAAACAATCTTTCAACACATAGGACATTGTCATACTGTAAATCAAAAGTTTGAACATTTGGCAGAAAGTACACTTATAGCTCATAAAATACACACACAAAATATCCCTAAAAGCAAATAAAAGTTTGGTGGTGCATGATCAATAGATATAGCTCAATTTCACAAAGTATAATAAAACCAAAATACTGTCTGACTGTTAGGTGGGAAAAAACTTCAGTAACATAAGTTAGATAAAAATCCCCAAATAAAAAAATGTGAAACAAGATTTTTTTTTCATTTCCAGCAAAGAAAACAATAATTCAACAAAGAAAAAAATTAATAATCTGTGCTCCAGTCTATCATCTATCAGTATTGTGTTTCCCAGTTCCATCATTAAAACACATGATGAGGAAACATGAAATTTCAGCAGAGTTTCAGGGACTTGTAGAGTTGATCCCTCCCTCCAACATTTCTGGGGTACATATGGTAAATTTCTTTTCCCATAAACTCTGTCATTTTTATATGTCTTCTTTCATCACATCAAGGTTTATGGGAACAAACATGTTTGTAATAAAGGATCTAAGTCATTTCCACACCCAGACCAACTGGTGAAACGGTAAATAAAAAAGCCATTGGACTAAAATGAATGTAGTTTTTAAAAGTAATAACAGATTCCAACTGATATAGATGTTTTTGTCTTGTGGTGAAAAGTCCAATCACAAATCCAGATTCTGTTTTCAGTTTTAATCACAGAGTTGGACCATTTCATATTGCTCTCCCTTAGTGAGAGGAGCTGAGGTGTGAAAGGAATAGCAATGACTGTGAGGAGCAGAGGGGAGCCGAGCTTGTTTGTGTGTGCGTTACCACTGGGAAGCATTAAAGCAGCAAGGGCGCTGCTTAATGGAAAAGAATGAACTGTATTCGATGGGAATGTGTTTGTGTTGTTGGATTCCTGTTTTTATTTTCTTCCCAAGTACATCTGCTATTTCGGCTGAAACAAAATACAGTTCTAAAATCCAAACTATAAAGAGAAAAGAATAATAAAATAAAATTTTATATTGAAAATGGCATATATAACACTAGGGAAAATACTACACAATCCAACCTGTATTTCAGCATCTTATTTTTTTAGGGAGAAAAGTCAATATACTGTTATTTTAACAAGTGCTCTGTTATAGTACACATACTGCTACTATCTAATAAAACATTGCCATAGGTCTAACGCTTGAATACTGCTGCACACGAACTGCTGGAAGGCATTGCACATTTCCTCAGAAGGACAATGAAAATGGCTTTGTTTACATTCATAGATACATGTTTTCTGTTCTCGGTAACCATGTGTGCTTACATCGAATTTGTTGATTTTAAATGGTTAATTTCCGTAAAAACAGCTGCTAATCATTCATAACCAGCAGTCAAATATGTCATCTTTCACTAGGTGACCCCTAAAAAGAAATTATATTATATTATATTTCATTATATGACAGTCACAGATCTCCTTTAAAGTTAACAATGTAACCTAAAAAAAAAAGAAACATACAAAAACTGCTCCTGAAGCATCATGTGATCCTTTTATTTGTTTTTTTCTATACTACAGTATAGTCAGGGACCATTATTGCTGAAATATCTCTGAACAATGATGACAATCAATATTTCATCAGAAGGCAGCAAGCTCTACTTCAGAGAATTGAGATTTATTGTGGAGATACAAATTTACAGCCATGCACAAACACACTCTTGCTGAAATAAGCACCAGAATCCCAACAAGTGTTGATACGTTTAATCTTTTTGACCAAGAAAACACTAGGCAAGAAGTTTAATTTGATACTTAGACTGTAATACTGTGACACAGAGCAAACATATTATTACTTAATGTATGTTCTTACAATTAATTTTGTTTTTATTTGCTAGCAGAATTATTTGGGATTGTTAAAGTGGGGTTTTGTGGAATAGTTGTAAGCAGTTAGTATCTTGTGTAAAAAATAGTTTTCAAAATATCTGATTGGAGAAATATTATTTTTGGCATTGAAAATCAAGCTAATGATTGGTTCAGCTTCAAAATGTCTTTCTGTCATCTTAAAACTCCAATTTAATTATTTTACTGCTTTACCAATCTTCAATCTTCAAACTATATTTACATAGGATGGTTATCCAATTCAGTTCACTTTACTTAAAAAGAGCCAGTTAACAGAAATGATCATTTTCAATCATTTTACAAGAAATAGAATATTCAGTTCAAATCTAGGTATATCAAAATCAATAATCAAATTAATCAGAATCGTACCAATTCAATATGATCATATCCACAGTTTTATATATTCAGTTACAAAAAGGACCAATTATTCATTATCATAACATCCTTTTCAAGGTTGGAGGTTTTTTTAAGAGGGCAGAAATCCACTTTGTCTTCAAAAAAATGCATCAGGGAAGATACTGACCTCTACTCATTGTCCACAGAACCCTATTTTTAAAAAAAAATCAAGTTGTCTCTTTAAGGCATGCCAGGGCGCTCCATTTTTAATGGAAGTCAATATGAAACACACTGTACCAAGCACCTTTTAATTTCTTAACCTCTTAGTAGAGATATTTACTCAAATTAAAAGATTAAATTATGATTGTTTGATTTTAGTTTTTTTAAAAAAAGAACATTTCAAGAAGAGCACAGATTCTTTCATTATAACCATACTCTCAATTGTCTTATAAGACTCCCAAGTGTACAGATAAATTCATTAAGTTAAAATCTAAAGTTTAATTAGATTGTTAGCTGGTATATTTCAAAGTTTAAAATAAAGTCTTTTGCATTTATTTGATAGAACCCCAAAAGGGCCTCTAAAGAGCATGTGGTAGTTTTAAAACCCCAATAAGGATCTTTTCTATAAGCTGCACACACTGAATCTAACACTGTATTACAGGGTTGGGGTTGATTCAAGATGCCTTGATGGAGTACACTCATCACATGCGACACCACATAAATGAGTATTATTAGAGAATGAAAGTACAATAAAACCAACAGGAGTACACAAAATGTCAGATATATTTTTTTAAGGTTTACACTCCAAGTGGAATTGACCCCAACCTTGCCTAAGCCATTGACCTTTGTAAAGTACACACTGTTTCCAGGGAATTAAATAAAAAATAAATAAAAAAAAAGATATTTGAACGACCTTAGCCAGCTCTTATACGATGTTGTTTGTAGGTCTCGAGGTTGTCTGTTTTGTAAAAGAAAAAACCACAGAGAACATTTTTACCCATTGACTTTCTATGCTGTTGTTTCTGTATAAGTGTTCTACTGTTCAGTGCATGTTGTAACTTTGGCGTTGTGACTGGTTGTGATTCACACAGAGCCAGTACCTGTCATGTACAAAAAAAATGTGTCTGAATGTCTTAAGATATTTCTATTTCTTATGAAAAAGCAACATTTCCCTTGAATGACTCAAAATGAAATAAATCAAATCACTTTACAGTTTGAACTTTGGTTTTTTTGACTTTCATTTTACAGTTGAATGCATGTAAGACAGAGCATGTGTAATAAAAAATGGAGAATGAGGTTAAATGAAGAGAAAGCTGAAGGATTTTGGGCAGGAACAAGCTTCCCGCCTTCCAACATTTCACCACAGAGCCCTAAATCGAGGGTTCCCCCCAGCCTGCCACTGGAGAGATGGTCTTCTGCAGAACGGGGGAAGGGAGGAGAAAGTAACAAGAACGTTTTTTAAAATCATACGAGAAACAAGGTTGCCATCTAGTGGTGGTATGTTTTGCTCGATTCTGTGCAACAAAGTAGGTTCAGATCAAATTTCTGGGAAAAGAAAAAGAGGGAAAAACTGGAACTACAACCAAAGTCTTTCCAATACAACTGACCCACATATTTGTACTCACCACTGGGCTTCTCAAAATACTAATGGAGGTAGTGTTGCACACACTAAGTCTGTTCTAGATCTTGCATGCTGTCTATAACAGGATGACGTGTCAAATAATAGCTGGAGGCAAAACAGCTATTATTTGATGTGCTTGTAAAAATTATATAAATAATTCTTTCTAGTAGTCAACAGCTAAAAGGCATCAAAGAGTTATAAACACTGAAAAACTCAAGACTAGGTTTCCTGGATGATACTCTACAGGGAATTAGCTAAACTTAGTCCAATCTGCTTCTCATAAAACATATTTTTGATGCATAAAATATCCTCTTATTCTAAACATGTTTAACTAATAAATGCGTTAGAGAATTAGTTATCGTCAGGGTCAATTCCATTCATAAAATATTTAGGATATTTGTATCCCTAAATGAAAACATTGAGAATGTATAGATTTATAATGTGACTAAACACTTTTCTTTGTAATAACGCTAAGCAGAGAATAGTTCTCCTGCTGTGAAATGTATGCAGAAACCCTCTGTGTCGCGCATTTTGCTAATTCCATGAAAATGCATGGGACCTTCACCTACATGAATAAGTATTCACAGTAAATTGAAGAAGTCTAATAAAAAAAATAAAAATAAATAGCATTGCTTTCTGGAGGGAGGGGAAGGAGCAACCCTTCTTCATAACTCAGGCTATGATTTATATTTATATAACAAAGGTATAATAATCACTTAATAATGTGGTTTATTTCATACTGAAAACAAACTGGTTGCACTTTCTAAGTTTATTAATTCATTTTTCACCTTGTCATTCCACCACTCCCGTCAGACAACTGGGATACTACAGAACTAATTGACACTGTGATTGGTGTGACACAAGCAATTGAATTGTTTGTGTTTTCTTGATCGAGCTCTATGGTTTGATGAAACTCCTTGCAAAGGTCACCAAGTGATTCCAGTGAAACTATAGAGCATATGCGTTCAATTACTGTGCTGTTTCAAGGACAAGCCTTCCACTCAAGTAAGTAACCATGGCAACAAGGATTTAGTTATGGCTTCTGTATTTGACACATTGTTGTAACAGTTGCTAACCAACAAAGAAGAACAAAACATCTGTCTGCAATATTGCGATTTAATCTCTAGATTTATTGATATGTCTATGCAGCAAACATAAATACAGATTGATAATGTTTACTTTGTTAATATATATTTTATTAAAGTGCCAACCTAGAAAATATGAAAGGAAAATTAAATTTTATAGTATGCAATGAGCTAGTATTTGCGTGCCATTGTTAATTTGCGTGAAACAATGATTTGGGTTTTCTATTTAGTCACTTAAGAAGCAATGAGATGAACCAGTCGTCATTGACAACGCAATGACTGTGAAAGACATTACCACCTCAGATTTAGACTGCTTTTCTTTAAATGTAAAATTTCACCTTTCAAAACATTTAAGGACAAACAATATATAAACAACAAATAATCAGCTATTTATGCGTATTGGGGTTTTTTGTGTCTATTTGTACGTTTCTGTAGTTCAGTTAATTGGTCTCCCACTTCTTTGAGTAGTAACTGTCTTTTTTTATTATTATTATTTTTTTTTTAATTAGGCTGAGATCTTTAACTAAAGTGTTTTTTAATTAATTCAGTTACAACTGTCTCTTTGTTAGAGAGCTTAAATTCAACTGGACACAAATAAAAATCTGTCCTCAGGCACATATGAGTAACAAGACTAAATGTCTTGTATAGATAAAGTAATAAAAGCAAATTTTCAAAATTTGTTGTTAAGAATGATAATGTTGCTGCTGTCAAGGACATCTCTCTTTTCATATGGCTGCCATAGTTACCAGTAAGAGCTGGCGCAACAGAGGATGCAGGAATGAAAAGAATGACGTTCCTTGTAATGTCGGGTAGATTTACATTTGAAATGAGGCGAGAACATTTCACCAAGCATATCGCAAAGAAAAAGATGAAAACAGAGTCAACGGCAAAAAGCAATCATTTCTGATCAATACTGAAATGTAAAAACATCAAACAGTGACATAAAAAATGTGTCCTTTTATAGATGACTTCTTTTCTTTTTAAGTCACACAAAGGTTTCAGATGAAACATTTTTTAATGTTAGTTTTTGTTCATTTGGTTTTCTATTTTAATACATTTGCAAAAATCTCAAATATTTGTCCACATTGTCATAATTAAGTATTTGTGTGTAGAATTTTGAGAAGAGATCAATTTAATACAATTTTAATATCTCTTAGGACTTTTGGGTTTGCTGCGTGACCCAATTGGTCTTGGGTTTTCGAACTGAGCCAGACTTCCTCTCTCACAACTTTCTTTGTAAAGAGATGACAACAGTTCAAGACCATTACATTACTAACACCATTTCTTACTTTTAGTATAATATGCAAGTTTTACACCAGATAGAATAAAATACAGCCCTTTGAAAAAAGAAAAAGCTATTTGTCTCACCTGTCCCCCTGTATACTTTCCCCAAACTCTTTGAGATAACTTGAAAACTGAATTTTGTGTAGAAAAGAAAAAAAAAGGAATTAAAAAAAATCTGAATTTGTGCATACGGCTACAAACAACACATATTGAACTTGTGATTGTTTTTCTCACCCAGAGTTACTGTTTTTAATTCTAACAAGACAAACAAAGTAATTTCTTTTTAGTTAGTTTTGCACCAGTTGTGGGATCACCAGAGGCAGAAAGCCAGGTGGTGAGCTGGAAGTTATTCATCAGTCATCATTGCATCTTTTAAAGGAACAGTGCACTGAAAAAAAAAAAAAAATGGGACAGAAATAGCCGTTGGAAAAGTTAAACATAGGTTGGTTATCACAACATAGAAATCAGTGTCACATTGTAGCAGTTTGAAATAAAAATAAGTCTTCACTAAAACGCCACTTGTTAAAATCTGCCTTTGATTAACAAAATGGAAAATCATAAAGTGTAGTCTGCTTATATATATATATATATATATATATATATATATATATATATATATATATATAAACAAAATGAATCATTTTGCCTTTTTCTTTGCCCAACAATTACAGCCGTCTGTTAGACAGTCAGCTTTAACTGTTGGAAATATCATTGATACATTCAGAAAAGTAGAAACATATTATATGTAAAAAAGAACTGTTTGCTTCGCATTGAGTTTTTTTTTCAATTATCTGCTAACTAATGAAATCCACTGAGGCCAATGTTATTGTTTCAAAATAAATTTTGTTATATAGTAATTAAATGGTCTTAAATTAATTTACTCTTGAAGCTTTATTGAGATGGGACATTTTTTAAGTCCCTGCACAGCACGTAATTGTGAGTCTAAATAAAAAAAATGATGGTAGGAAAGCTATGAAAAGAGCTTTAATTGCTCTTGTAAAGCATTTATAAATTCATAAGAACCAGGCCATTCATCTTCACCTAAAAAACACAATCAGGCTCACAGAAGCCTGTCTTTATGAAGTAGACAGCAAGTATATGTGTATTGTGATAATATCCTTACTTATTTAATGATTCTCACTGCGCAGTTGAGCAGCTGTTGAAGTGAAGCCAGATTAAATCTTTGAATTGTGTCCATTCATCCTGATGATTCAGTGATACTTCCAGATATGCTAACTACACAGCCAAGCTCATTTTTTCTGGCTGAGCTAATACTGAAACAGGCTGAGGTTCATTATAATGCTTCTATGTTTCCCACCACATCCAATCAATATTACAGCCAACCTTTCACTATTTATTTTGGTTACAAGCCATGTTCCCAGAAAACATAAAAATATAACGGTCTTAAGTTTTCTCATCATCCTTATCACTTGTGACTTTCACACTCCATCTTCCATCTGAGAGGTTATATCTCAGTAACCTCTCTCATTTTGGTGTGCTGAGAGTCCATCTGTGCTTACAGCGCCTTGCAAAAGTATTTCTAATCAGTCCTAGTGATGTACTTCACAAATTTGGCCTTTATGTAAGAGTGACCAGTTTTATTTGTTTTTATGGGGCATGATGGGAAAAATCAGCAAACGTGAAAATAGGTGCTCTAATCAAACAAAACAGAATGATCTCTCCAGATTTTTCTCAACATGGCCAGGGATGAAGGCAAAAAAAATTAAAAATATTTCAACTGTAATACAGCTTTTCAGAGTTTTCTTTTGCCTCCTGTGAATGCATAATTGTTCTTCCGCTACACAATTATACACCCAATCCAATTAAATCCAAATAAGGTTTGGGTTTTAAACATCAAACAAAGAAAAACAAAATACAAATCACAAGCCAACATGTTTGGTTGTTTCTAATCTCAGGGGAAGCTTTCAACTTTAAACTTTACCCTTTACCATTCTTCATACAAGCATCAACAATGATGTCTGGCACATTATTTTGCTCAGCAACCATGATAACATTTTTACTTTCACAGCTTACAACAGAAGGGGTTTTATTAGCATCCAAGAGGAAGGAGTTCAAATAAACTGGTGGAAGCCGAGATAGTCAGAGGGAGGTAAACAGCAGCCTGACTGTCTGCACTTCTAGTTAGACTCTTCTTTAGTTGAAGTACTTCAAATGAAAAGCATAACCATTCTTAAGATCAAACTGAAAGTTCAGATGCCTTTTAATTAACGGCACATGAAAAGGTCCGTGCAACACAGCCTCGCATCTGTGTGTGGATATGGATATTTTATGTCCATAAACCTGCTGATCCAGATTATTAATCACAATTAAGCTTAGAATAAGTCACATCTTGTTCCTAATAAGGGGAACTATATGGACTTAAAATTGTGTCCTTAAAAGAGCTTACAAAGACACAAATAAGCTGGAAGATTGTTTTTTTTTTTGCCAATGTGATAACTTCTGTTTAGCTCATTAAATATGCAGGAAAAAGTCCTGCAAATGTGACTTGCATGTACAAACTACTCATGCATTTGGTAGAAAAATAAAAATTTTATTAAAAAAATAAATAAAAATAACCTCAAACTAAATCTGTTGAATTCCACTAAGCATATTATGGTATATTATTATTAAATAATAATAATTTATTATTGGTAATAATAATAAATTATTACCAATTTATTATTGGTAATAATAAATTTATTATTACCAATAATAAATTTACCAATTTATTATTGGTAAATTGATAAATTTACCACATTTACCAATGTGGTAAATGTGGTTTACCACAATGTGCATTTACCACATTGTGTGGTAAATGCACAATGTATTCATACACACATGTGAAATGCATTGCATCAGTAGCATTATATCCGGCTCACTCTGCAGTTTCTCACATTGATCCTCTGAACAAAGAGCTACTTAGGAAACAGTCTCCCCTGCAGTTTGAAATTATTTAAACATATTAGACTTATTCAGATCCAATGAGTACCCCCTCAGTTTCATCAACAGCTGAATGAGAATTTATGTCTGTATCGGCCTCAGATAGTGAAGGCTTTCCTGCCTCAAATGAAGGCCCAGAATCAAGGGTTGTCGCCAGCGTCCTCTGCCTGTTCAGCATAGCTTGAGTGAAGGTGAAGCATGGGGGCGGGGGGCAAACTACTGCAATTCCATTCCAAAGACAGGACACAAATAAAAAACTAATGTATATCAAGTACCTACAGCTGATGAGTGGCTGTTGCACATGGCAGGATGACTGTACCAGTAAGTTTGCTGTTGTGGGCTTTTTTATGTTTCTATTCTATGAATCGCTGACTGACCAGGTTAAAGAGGTGAAGACCACTTTGTGTTCCTACATCGTGGACACAGGGAGGGGAAAGGCATCTCTTTGCTCTAGCGTTTGGTGTTTCATCAGTGTTTAATGTATGATTGCACTTACCATTGTTTTATATCTCTTGACACTTTGACAAGCCATGAATCCCATCCTGACAGACCAACCATTAGTGTGAATCCACCGCCTCTCCTGCTTGCCTTTCCTGTCTAGAGCGTGAGCATCACAGTAACTCCACAACAAATGAGAATTGGCTTTCCTATTGATATTCTTTAGATAAACATCTAATTTCAGTTTGTTGCTATGGAATTCCAACATCATTTCATAGGTTAAGACTGGTCCACGTTCCCTTTCACCAACAACAAGGAGCAAAGACAAAACAATGGAGAGTTAGATTCTCACATTTCAAGTTAAATTACATGTAGTAAAAAGGATAAATAGCTTGACAAAAGGTAAAGCTATTATTAATTCAGCAGAAAAGTGTTTAACTGTTTATTCAGAAATTTGTGCTAAGTGACAACTCAGTCGAGGAGTGATACGAAACATAAAGCGTAGAGCTGCATAATAAATATCTCCAGTCATGTGCCGCAAAAAAATGTTTGTGTCCTAAATTTCTTTGTTTTTCATTTTGACTTAAATGTTTTCCAGTCTATAATATTACATTACAGCTCAAATTATCCAAATATTTACAAATACAAAATCTACCATATTTTTCTAATTAAAATTTGTAACTAATGGTTAAAAAGAACTAGAAGCTTTTTAACATGTTCCTTCTTTCTTGTACTTCTTTACAATTTTCCCAGCACTGAGTTTTAGCATCTCAGCCACAAGAAAAAAATAATATAAATAAATAAATAAATAAATAAATAAATAAAAAGGCTTTCTGAAAGTCTATTCTATCCATATCATGCATCAGTAGATGGAAAAAAAAAGTGCAAGACAGTAGAAGTATTTGTTTTGTGCCTGTAGACACAGAAGTTTAATTACCATTATTGGCTGTGAATAAAGGGAAGATGACATGAGAGAGAGAAAAAGGGGTCATGGGGGACGTCACTGCCACACACAGCAGTGACAATCACATTACATCACACGCTACATTTAGTAAATAATTTTTGGTTGTTTATAGAAAGCACTCTAGGAAAATCAACAAAGGTTCGTCAGCTGCACCCTAGACAAAGAAGAGGCCCGAACTTAACATATTTTCTTTATCAACTAGCTTGGGGGGAATAAAACATAAAAACACGTAAAAATATAAGAAACAATTTCTATCCAAAACAAAATAATGTTCACAGTTCACCACTTAAGGGTTATTTTTTTAAATCACATACACTCAAAAATCATTGACTAGGATGCAGCTATTGTTTCTAAATCGAAAAGAAAAATAAATAATGTGTACAATTAAACAACATCAAGGAAGAGAACCTATTTTCCTATCAATCTTGTTTAACTGTGAACATTTTGTAACAGTAAGCTTAACACTTCAGGGCCCACAGTGGGTGAAGCTCTCTGTAGCAAGCCAAAACAAGACTAAGAACACAGTGTGGTGAGTTTTCTCTAGTGCTTTCACAGACAACCAAACCTGATCTAAGCCGTGCTATCCAGCGTCTGTGCCAATGTGCTTGAGTTAGCCTGTTTGAGGTGCAGGTCACCCTCCATTTCCTGCTTGCCACACCTGCAGCAAAAAGGACAGATGCAGTTTTGCTGTAAGGCTGATCAAATAGGGGGAAATACAGAGTAGAACGAGAAACACAGAGTAAAATATTCTAAAAAGGATTGTTCCCCCTCAAAAAAAAGAGGCTGGAGATATTTCAACATGACAGCCTAAAGTTCGGCTTGAATTGCTCCAATATAAAGTTTTATTAGACATTACATCCAGCCTATTTTAAATAAGTTATTTTTTTTTAAAATTATTTTCATTTAAATATAAAGTAATTCAATAACCAACACCACAAATGCAAAACTAAAAAAATAATCCTTTCACCTCCAATAAAAATACTAAGTTTAATTATAAGCATGCTGGTGATTTCATGGGTAAATAAATGCTTAGCTAAATGTGAACATGGCATTTCTTCACATCTTACCCTGAGGCTGATCCATTCCCTGTCCTTTCATTTGGCTGCTGGTCTAACTCTGACAGCAACTTCAATATATTCAGAGCAGCCTGCAGAGATAAAGGAATAACATTTATTACGCTGAAGCCCATTCCGCTCAGCACCAGGTTTAACAATGCCTTTTGTCTTGCATTACAGTAACTCAGAGATCCAAACCATTGAAGAGTTTCAATGCTCAGCAAAGTAAATGTTTGACCCACTCATGTTCATTGGTCACATTTTTCTATTGCTAGGCATTCATCTGCAACTGCTTTGTCTCAAAAAAAGAAGCTGAAAAGATGTGTGCATGAATCTGAAAAAGTACATGGAAAATATTGATATTTCATCACATTTTTTGATGCAACACTACAAACCAAACTGTATTTTATTAGTATTTAAAGCAAGGCATACTTGTGAAATAGGGGGAAAAAAAGCAATGCATGGTTTTCAAAATGTTTTGCAAACAAAAACCTGCATTCCTCAAATGGCTTTACACGTCTAAAGATATTTCAGTTTATTTTTGTAAAACAGCTCCAGCCCCATCAGCTTGAAGGAAGAGCATTTCTCATTTATAAAGCTGGCATTTTATCCAAACATGCTTTTCCTTAAAACCATTTTAAATGCTTATCTGTTAATAATCTGTATCTTAATTTGCTTTGCCTTTTGAATCCTGTTTTTGATCCATGCTAAACTAGTACTATGAAAAACAAAGCTTTGTTTTCTTGTGATCATTATTTTTTTGCATCATATTTTAAAATAAACATATTTAAATATAATAGACATCTTTCCAGCTAATTTGGGTTTTTTGTTTGGCTATAATTGATTCTGGATATTTTCTGACATCATAAATAGTTTTAAAGTAGTTATATTTAAGTTACTTACCATATCATGACAGGACTCTATGTCTTTTCCAATGCCATGACTGATGAGCGGAGGCTGGGAGGAGCAGTTAATCAGCGATACAAATTCATTCTTATTGTTTTTTGGGAAATCCTTGTATTCCACCTGCAAGCAAATCACGCACTTATAGAAAAAAAAAATACAGCAACTATAAAATCCATGCTTTAATGAAGGTGAAGTGCTGTTTACCTGCAGACCCTGTACAGACGCAAGATAGCCAAGCTGTTCCGAGGGTCTGGTGAGCGGTCCGTGGGGAACCTGGATCATGGTGTTTGTGTTTTTTAGGATCGTCACAGCGGTCAGGGACGTGCCGGCATACAGCAGCTCCTTGGCGATGGTGGCAGTGATGGTGGTCTTGCCTGGGTTGGGCACAACTCGGCTGTAGTCCTTGACCTGGGATCCTTGGCAGACCCCGACTGCTTGCGCCACCTCGGGCACCATTGGCAGGATACCTGCAGGCAGCTGCTGGTGGCTGAGGTAAGGCAAGCGGAAGTCCTCCTCCTTGGAGCCTGACATGAACAGCCATGTGAGAAGATGCTTGTGATGTTTTTTTTAACCCATTCAAGGTGACTCTAATGGAGACTTACCCGCAGACACCTCCTCTGTAGAACTTGGTTCAAAGAAGGTCACTTTGCGCCCATCACACGACTTTTTCACTGGCGTCTGAATGAAAAAATATCAAGTCACATAAATATGTTTTACTGGGATTTATAACAGTTCTCTGTCACTACGAAATATCTGCCAACAGTAAAGAATTGCATAGTTCAATTTCATTTAATAAAGGCATCTCTCCTCTCTTCTCCAGCATGTTTACCTGTAATAATTGCCAGCTGCTCCAAGTGTCTGAGCAGAATGTATACTACGAGTATTTCAACCACCAAATGTGCAGCTTTAGCTTGAAGTGACTTTTCAGGGCAAAATGAAAAACCATTAAGAGAAAACCAGCTGTAGGCAGATTTAAATAGTTCCGAGTGTCCAGATGACAGCCTAAAAATGTTTTGACAGCTGCACTAGGGCAATTCAGCTCTTGTGAGTAAAACTCAAAGTGATTAAGCGGAGGAAAGTGACACGTTCTGCTCCTTCCATTTATTGCCAATATGTTTCATAATCACAGCAAAGCTCAGAGAAATCGGTCCTGAATCTTGTGTGCAACTCAAAAGCAACCCTGGTTGTAATTAAAGTACAAATTACTCTCATCTTAACGTCAACAGAAATTTTGTTTTTTGGATACATATTTTTTGTTCACACTGAGAATTGCAAGCTTGTTGTTCCTTTTCCTCATCGGATAAATTTTCACATTTTGAACTCTCAGAAGGTGAGTTCCACACTTAAGTTACATTAACATTTAGGCCTTTAATAT
Organism: Alfaro cultratus; assembly: GCA_903066825.1. Taxonomy (NCBI): domain Eukaryota; kingdom Metazoa; phylum Chordata; class Actinopteri; order Cyprinodontiformes; family Poeciliidae; genus Alfaro; species Alfaro cultratus. The sequence continues at coordinate 95,852 of CAEFZX010016101.1, read as the reverse complement.
CACTGTTTTTTAGGTGGTCAATGAACAAGCCTAGGTTTTTGTAGGTGATGTCATCACTTTGGCCAAGTTCTGAGCTGCATTGGCCTTGAGTTCTGTCCGTTTCAAACATTTTCCATTTGGGACATTAATAAAACTAATTCAACAACTGAAAAGGAGACGTTGTAAAAGTTGTGCTGCATTTCCTTTAAAATTAATACATTCATGAAACCTTTTTTTTGAAAACTGAGCAGTACCTTTTCATCAGATTTGAGTGCTGGTTTGGGAGGTTGAGGCTGAGGCACTTTATATCCCAACAGTTCCAGCATTTTCTCAGCTGCATTCCTCTTGGCCACCTTCTTACTCGGCCCCAGCCCCTCTGCAGTCTGGCCGCACACATTCACCTGCAACAGGAGATGGAAATCACCAAAAATCCCACAAAGAATAAACAAGCAAAGAAGCAAACAGAAGCATGACTGCCAGCATGCCTCAAACTGCAGATGATTCACCTGCATGACGAACTCTCTGCGCCGCGGCAGACCTCTTTCTGTCACCATGCTGTACTCAGGCTCTTTCTCCTTCTTGGCCTGCTGGATCTGAGCCAAGCGGCTGATGGGATTCATCCCTTGGCCATACTCAGGGCTGGTCTGCAGCTGTTGACACGATGGATAAATCATTACCTTATGAACAGCCTTTAGGCCTCTTCTGACTAATCCCAACCAGCATTAAAAGTTGCATCACCTTGATTATGGATTTTGTTTTCTTTTTGATGCGTGGCAGCTTCTTCTCCACACTGGGTATGTGGGGGAGCCTCTTTAACTCCACCAGCGCTGCAGCAGCAGCCAGCTTCTTTGCAATCTTTTTGCTTTTGCCCTCACCCTCTCCCACGAACTCCCCGACTATAACACGAACTACAAAACTCTTCATGTGTGGAGGCCCTTCTTCCTTTAAAATCTGTGTGGGAAAAACAGTGATCTTCCATGTAACAATATATATTTGACATGCAATCTCTTCTTATTCCTATGTAGCTGGATCTTTGAGAACAGCAAATCCATTCGAACCTCAAAGTTGACGGGTAGGTTCCTTTTTAGAGCAATTTCAAACACTTGACTTATTTCTGATTTGTTCAAGTTCTCTTCCTCGGGCTCTCCATTCATCTGTCAAAAACAACATTAAAAATAGAAAAGTTGTGTCTCTATCTAGCACTGCATAAAAGCCTTTTCATGCTGAGCTGCTCTTCTTTCTCACCACTGGCGACTGCTGCAGCATTGGCTCCTTCTGCAGCACTTTCAAGGCTTTGGCAGCGGCGTCATTTTTGGCCTGCTGCCGCGTCCGTCCCTTCCCAATGAACTGCTGGCTCCCGACGGAAAGCTCCATGTGGTAAATTATTGGTCCCACTGGAGGAAATGGATAATAGTACCTGGAGACAATGAGAGAGTTTACACCAACTGCAAATGACAATTATGGAAACATTTTATTGACTTTTTGTTTTTTTTGCCCCTGTGATGTAAACTCACTGTTGCATAGAGCGCTGGTAAGGTCCTGGAGCGCGGACACTGTAGTTGTAGCTTGGGGGTCGCATACTCAGGTAAGGGTCGATGGGTTTAAAGTTAGGTTTTTTACCAAGCTTCAAACAAAGTGCATTCAACTCCATGGTGTGTGGGCTGCCATCTACTGTAAAGCAAAGAGCAGAAAACTCCTCTAAGATAAAATTCATGTGTTCATTTTTCTCTATGAAAATGATTACTCAGATTGGGCCAGAGCAAGTTTGAGCGGCCCACCTGGGTTCCTGCCGGTGTTGCGGGGTGTCCTCACTGTGGGTTTGGGAAACGTCGTATTGGCAAGGGCAGATGCAGCAGCAGAATGCTGCGCTTTCTTGATACTGGTTCCTTCGGCCTCCCAGTACTGATCTCCCAGTGTGAGCCTCACCGAGAAAATCTGAAGAGAAAATCGCTTCATCTGAATAAAAGGCACAAAACAAGTCAGAGAACTGAATTCTGGTATGAGACGTGTACCTTGGAGTGCGCTGGTCCTTGCTCAGAAAGAAGCTTGTACTCAGGTTGGATCTTGTTGAAACGGGCTAACTCATTCACCAAACACATGGGGGTCTTCTCTTTAGGGTTTGCCATGTTATAAACTATAAAATAAAAAAAAATAAAAAATCACTCACAACCAACCACCTAACGTGGTCCTAAAATCTTGGGTTCCTTTATTGAAATAATTCAATTCAGAAAATCTGAGTACATAAAGAGTTATTTGTTTCAAGAGTTTAATGTTAACTTTGATGATCATGGCTTATAGCAAACACAAAACAAAATCAGTTCTGTAAAAGTTTTGAACATTGCATAAGAGAAAATAAAAAAGTGCAGAAATTATGAGGAAAAGGAGTCTATGGACTAACTTAGGTTTTCTTATCACCTCCATAAAAAGCTGCAACTTTTAAAGCAGCCCTAATCGAGAACTGAGCATTTACCATGCATTGTATGGACTTACTTTTTTCATAAGTCTAAAATTCACGTTATTGGCCTCATCTAATGTCCTAATTATCTGAGAAACTGAATTTTGCATTTTCATTCACAAAATAAATTGTGAAATATATCACTATGTACAAGATCAATAGATGTTTAATTTTTTTTAACTGAAATGGTAAAACAATGTGTTTCGAGATGCATCAGCATCCTTCAGGAGACTAAAATATATTTTAAGGCAAACAAACCTGTGGTGGTGTTATAGGGAGTGGCAGAGCCAGCGGGCAGAGCAGAGCTTCTGATTGGCTGGCTGGCGCTCTCTGATGGAAGGGCGCCTGTAGCACACGGGATGCTGTAGCCAGGCTGCGGCTGCCCCAGCTGCAGCGGGGCAGAGGCAGCAGGAATGGCGATAGGCGGACACTGAAACTGGAGCTGAGACATTCTTTTGCTCTGATGCTGAAGTCAAGATGAGAAATCTGCAGAGTGGGAAATAGACAACATCTTCCAGAAAAACATAGCACTGCATTCAGAGCACTTCAAATCATGCCAAAGGTGTTTCAACAGGCTGAGATAAGGACTTTTTACAGGCCAATCAAGTTCATTTACAAACTAAGATACCAGAAACTCTGGTATCTTAGTTATTTCTAAAAGAAAAAAAAAGAAAAAAAAAAAAACTATAACAAATAATAATCTGTCTATGAAGCATCATACTTTGCAAAATGCAGGATGAAATAGTCGGTTCTCTTTGCAATCCAGACTCTTTAATTGGATTACCAGACAAGGAAACATGATCCTCTACAGACCAGTGGATGTGTGCATCCCTGCATCTGATGCTTTGCATTGCGATCAATCTACTTCTTGAATTTTTCTGAAATCAATAAGGTCAAGTTTTGCCTGCGATTGGTTGATACACAACTTAAAAAAGAGAAAAAAGAAAGCAAATACACTCCTAGTAATCAGCTGATAGACATTAACCAAGCAAATAATGAAATCATAATAAAAATACGCACATTTAAAATTGATGGCCACACAGCATCAGCTCTATCTATTTTACAGAAAACCTCTCTCCTTTGTCAGTCGTTCCTGTTGAAGACACTCTTGGGCTCTCTAAAAGTTCTTTCTACTGCTAACATTTTGTCACATTAACAGCTATGGTAAGGCCTAAGGTGTTTTGTGAATAACTTTAATCTTACTGAGTTACAATTCTAAGAAAAATCTTAGAATTCCAGAAATTCTAAGTATTAGGAGCTACATTTAGTTCAATAACTCTGAGAATACAGGTGTCAAACTCCAGTCCTCAAGGGTCGGTGTCCTGCAACCTGTAGAGTTTCTCCTTCAACAAGCCTGATTGAAATAATTTGATTCATTAGCAGGGCTCTGGAGAACTTGACTTCACATTGAGTAGGAAATTTTAGGCATTTGACTCAGATGTGTTCAACTAAGGACACATCTATAGAGTCAATACAATCACCGTATTGACTCTATACGGTGATTGTTTAGAGTCAATCACTAACATCCCTAGTCGGTTCTTGACTCTATACACCTGTGGCCACGACAGTGATTGAAACACCTGAATTCAGTTACCAGTATTGCTGACCCTGCACTTCTAGATACTATTTCAATGAGGTTGATGGATTACAGTCCTATAGTTTCTGAAATTGTTTAGATGCTGCATTAATCTAAATAACCAAATGAATAAATGCTACAGTAGATGACATGGACTTTTTGTAGAGGTGAAAGCTTTCCTCCTGCCATAATGATGACAAATCTGAGCAAAGAGACTTATAAGCTTATTACTGCTTAACTGGATTTCATCAGTCTATCCTCCATGCATTAATTTTCTTTTGTCACGAATCATGTGCGCTCTCGTGCTGTTGCAGTCTAAATAGGTATATTTGGGCGCTAAAACTCCGATTTCAGTCACATTTAGTGCGTTAATTCACAGATCTCAGTCTGCCGAACCTTACCTGAAATTACCCGACTTGCAGATAAAATGTCACCTTAAATGTTTCTGTTCCTGACATTAACCTGCATGCTAGCCAGTTAGCTGACGCACACAAGCGCGCAAAGCACTTGCAGAAACATAAAGGTCAACTACATTATTTTTGAGTGATTATGCAACCTGACCTGAGGAAATACTACTGTCAGCTCAGAACATATTTAAGTTCCCAAAATAAATCAGGCCGCCGGTTTGCTACTAAAACAATGTTAGCAAAGCAGCTTTCTCGCTGCAAAACCACTGGTAATTTAATTTTCGCAGAATCAAAAGCCATCATTTCCAAAAATGGTGTAGATAAGACTAAAAACCCATAATAGACGAGCACAAAAGCTTGACATTGCTCTACTAATCCAGTCTGATATTTAATTTACCGGCGACTCCTACAGCAGTGAATCAAAGCCGCTAGCTATCAGGCTAATGCCGACAACTCTGAGCAGAAAATCAACCTCACCTAGTCGCTCCTTGTCTTCAGATTGTAAAACAATCCATACGAACTGATGGCTTAAAGTGATTTGTTTTTCTTGGTTCCAGTTTCTAGCGTCGGTGTGTTATTTTGTTGTCAAAATGCGGGCGGCTAAGAGAACATTGGGAGGACAGGGCAAACACTAAAGAGAATGGCACAGACTTAATTCTCTCCAGGATATGACAGCATCAGACAGGAAGTACTTAAAATAAATTCCAAAATAATTTAGAAACGCATTAAAAATAAACCTACAGCAGGTAAAAAGAGATCATAATTTTATTTTGGTTGCACAAGTACATCAAAAAAGAAAAACTTAAAATTACAGGCATAGCATCACTATTATTCCAAATTGTTTTAAAAAAACACACACTATGGACTTTACTTTTTTAAGCTGATAAATATAAAAGTGGTCATTACTCACTATAAAATATTGCTTCTATGGTCTAGCAGTTTAAGGACATGAGGATAAAGAGTCGTTACTGAGGTGAGTGGTTCTATGTGGGAGGTTACAGGTTGTACGCCTGACAGATATTCAGAGAATCTCTCAACATTAGATCACGCAAACGCCACAATGCGTCCACCATGGTTGTGTGAGCTCCTTTGCTCTTCAGCCAGTGTGCTGGAAGCCGACTCTCCTGCTCTTTGGTTAGGTGGGCATCACGTCTTTGAGCTGTAAAGAAAATAATTTACTGATTTAAACAATGCTTGCAAATATATTCAAACTTGAACTTCTCCACATTTTGTTACCGCAAAAGCCTTCAAATCGTTTCACTGAGATTTTATGTTGTAGACCAACACAAAGAAGTATATATTCCAAGCTTTGAACATCTCATGGAGCACTGTACATGAATCATTTGTAAATACAAAGAGAATGGAGCAATCACAAATATGTAGGAAAATGTGTTCTGGTCAGATGAGACTAAAACTTCGCTTTCTGAATTACATGCTGGTGCTATGTTTCATGGAAAACCAACAACTTGAATACATCGTTCCTACAACCACATATGGTGATGGAAACAGGTTTTTTCATGAGAGAGAGGAACGTTGTTCATAGTTGATGAAAAATTGGATGCAGCTATGTACAAGGCATATCTAGAAGAAAACATTTTTGAAGCCAGCAAATACTTGAGACTGTGGGAGATATTCACATTCTAATAGGACATTGACTTAACATACAACCATTTTATTGTCTATATGAGCAGGGCTTATAGACACTTATAGACACAAACTCCAAAAGATTTGCAGCTGCTACTTGAGTTAAGTGGTTTCCACAATATGAACAAAGGGAGCCTGAATACAACTATACACCTAAATTTTCAGATTTTTATGTTGGAAAAAACTGAAAACCTTGTATCTATCTCCTTCCATGTAAGGATTACACACAACTTTATTTTTAAATTTGTGATTGCAGCCCAATAAAATGTGGAAAAATTAAGGGGTATGAAACTTCTGAAAACTAAGCAAGCAGAACAGAAGCGTGTAAAAACATAAAAATAACATATTGTAAAGTTTTGTTGTTCCAGAAAAAAATACTAAAAATGTAGATCTTGCAACTTAATTCATAGAATTTACAAAACAAACAGATATTAGAAAGTGTGAATTTCCTATGAAGAAGCAAGTGTGAATGCTCTATGCTAAATGCTTTTGGTGAAAATGGCAAAAGCGTTTGAAGCCAACTACTGAAGACTTGCAGAAAGGTAAGAAATAGTCCATGCAGTGAGAAAAACCCACATAAAAGCCAAAATGAGCTAAAAAGCTAAAACTAGCTAAAACACAAATGATAGCAAATAGGCTACCACTAGCATGCTGGGTTACAGTAATACATTCCATGAAATGTAAAAAAAAAACCTCATGTCAACCATAAAATTTGAAAATGACAGAAATGTTCCCCTATTCCTTCTGATAAAAACTTGCCTACAGCATTCACACTAATAAGCCTAAAGTGAGCAGAAAGAAGCACCTTTCAGCATTTGGTCCCACTTGCTGACAGTGTTTGACTCAGAATTTAATCCCTCTATATACTTCAGGTAGGCCTCTGAGTGGAGCACCCTCTGTGTTTTTGGTGGTGGTGCCACAAACATCGGAGTAGTCGGCTGCAAGTGAGACGGCTGGCCCTGTCCTGGATATGGTGGAGGAGCATGCTGTCCTGGACTGAACATGCCAGGCTTGAAAGAAGTAGAAAATAAATCACAGCTGAATGTTAATCACAACATTGTTGCATCACTACGATAACTGCCTTCTCCATTTAAGTGCAGCTAATGAGGAATCAATATGACTATAAAATTATTTACTAAAAAAAAATAAAATTCACTCACCTGTTGAATGAAGTTGCTTTGCCCAGGACTTCCTGCCATGCCATTGATACCAGCTCCTATCATACCTAATTTAAGACATAATTACTTGCATTAGGTTTAAGAAGGCCCATGAGTCGGTTGTTATTGCTGGATTTCCTTTACATTAGGACTTACAACAACTTCTAAAATTGTTAGTCTATCAATATCAGTTAAATGTTAGTTATCTGATATCAGCTCTATCATGCAATATGTGTATGAATATGGATGTTGTACATTAGGTGCGTTAAGTGAGTGAATGTTGGCTGTTTGAAAGAGGGGAGCTTTCTCAGCTCTGTGTGTAGCTCAGGCTTTGCAGCCTGTGGACCAGGTAAACCCCTCCAGCAGGAGAGACACCACCGCATGTGACTGAGCAGGTGTGGCTAGGACAGTCGGGCCCTTACCCTGATGTGGCATGCTCGGATACCCTGGCATGCCTTGGTGGAGATGGTGAGGAAGCAGGTTAGGACCCCCTGCAGGGTGAGGTGGCATTGAGGCCACACTCAGCAAACCCTCGTGGGGGCCCTGCATGGGCATGTAAGGTGGGCCGTAAGCTCCCATCATGCCTTTGGGAAGAAGGCGAGGAGAGCACAACACATTCATGCATAAGTTACATGCAGCTGACTCTAAAACAACATGCACTACTGCTACTACACACATTTGCCCTTTTCACACATGCACCTTCAGAACATATGTTTATGTTTCAGTCAAGTTTCCTCCCTATTTAAGAATTAGTCAGAATGGAAGTGTGGCAGTTTAAAAGCCATGACATCGATATGACCTTAGGAATTGTTTGTGAGCATAAAGTTCCTTCATTTAATCCAAACTGATAATTTCAAGTAGACTGAAAAATGATCCGTCTCTCATTGAATCTACATCTTCAAAAAAACAACATGCATACATGCATGAGTGAGGAATAAGGAAAAGCTTTGTGTGAACTATTAGAAAATAAAATTACACCTAATTAGCAAAAACTGGTAATGCTGAAGATGCAGTGTGTGAAAGGGGCTGACAATGCACATGTCTGAAAATGAATAAATGTAAAAAAACAAACAAACTGTATATTAAATGGAAAACTTGATAACAAAACATTCCTGGTTAAAAAGTCAATCATGCAGTCACTGTCATGCAAAATCACACATGAAACTGGAGATGATGACAATATAAAATATGTAACAGAAGCAAAAGAAGAAATGAAATGCTTCCAGAATGTGGTTTTATGTCAAAACAGGCCTAAAATGTTAAAGGAAGGTCAAGGTTTTCAAACAGTCCAGCCTCATGTTCCTGCTGCCTTGTTGTCAAACACTTGTGCTGTCTCTGAGAGGGGTTACCTGACACAGGTGTCATGGACTGGTTTATCATTCCCATAGTGCTAGGCGAAGGCACCACCCCCATCAGTGCCCCTACAGGGGTACCTGCTCTAGGGGAACCTTGCTTGAAGGGCCTGTCACGTTCTTGTTGCTCCACTATCCTGGCGGCACGCTCTGAAAAATAAAAACAGTTTCTTGGTTGACATCTGCTAACACAGAGACCCTGATCCAGCTTGCAGGTCCGAATGATTCACCTTCATATTCAGCTTTCTTAGAAGCTTCAAGGTTTCTCCACTCCGTGCCAACAAGACGACTCAGCTCCCCGAAAGAATAATCGGGGTGTCGAGCTTTGATGATTGCTCGCACTTCACTGCTGAACAGGATGTAGCCACTCATGTTGATCTTTCTCTTGGCTCCTTCCTTCTTTGCCAACCCTTTTACCTTAGGAGTTGCCTTAATAATAAATATTTAAAAAAATGAGTCCATTGTAACAACATTAAGAAGTTGAAGCTTCTGATTGCAAAATAAAATGCAGTTTTATTTTACAAGTGTATGAATACCTGAGGTGTGTAGGACAAAATGTCCATGTCACTTGTAAGAGAGGATTGCATCTGAGGCATAGAGGGTGTCGTTGGAGCATCTTCATCTTCATCCATGTCATCCATGTCGTCATCTGCATCTTCCATATCAGCCAGCTTCACCTCAAGCTCATCTATTTTTTTGTCCAAGAAGGGCGAAGCTTCCTTTTGCGGCACTATCAGTTTCCTATAAAAGATATCAAAACAAACGAAAGATAAAACAAATGGGAACAAATTGGCTCCATCAGGAAATCAAGTAATATAATTTAGTTCCCAAACCTGAAATAATAGACCTCATCCTCCACCACTTTGGAGGTGTATGAGAACCGTTTCAAACCCTTGAATTTTTTCATTGTCTTCTCTGTCTCAATGTAACGGCTCTCACACAATAGGATATCTTCCTCCGCAAACTCAGTGGGTCTGTTGGACAGGTAGTCCTTAAAAGAGGACACCACGCATTTACCTAACAGAGAGAAAGAAATATTGTTGCTGAATTATACTAACACTTAAATGTAAGCTTTATCCCCACTATTTTGGGGATCACATACTTCACATAAACTACAATGCGAAAAAAATATGAGGGGTGAGGGGGAAAGGGGACTGCCTGTAAGACGTTAGGTGTGTAATCAGTCAATTGGCTTCTTAATCTAAGCAAATAGCTGGGGAATCAGAAAACTAATGGTCTGAATGATGGCACATAAACAACTGAACAAAAGTTTCAGAAAAAGTTTTTCAAAAAAGTACCCATGACACAAGACATGGGCAGGGTCTCCTCCCGGTGACTCAGAAACACTTCTCTCTTGTAGAACATTTTTGTAGGCTCATGCTCCGTTTCCTCTGGATGAATAAAGATGGGTCCAAAGAGAAAGGTAGTTCCATTCTGTACCCACAGCTTTTCTAACCTGCAGGGAAACCAGAGGAGTCATAAAATATAATCAATCAATAGCTACATCATCTTTAAACAGGATCAGCATTATTTAAAACATTATTTCCTTAACAATTGTTTGAATGATAAACTTTCACCAACCTGGCAACCCGAGGTTTTGACAGACCATGTGATTGGATGTAAACAAAGTCTCCCACTTTAAACCACACGTTGTTGAAGCGTAACTGCTCATAGTACTGGCAACCTGGTTCAGTTGCACTCATCTCCATAGGGACATCTTCTTTCTCCTAAGTTAATTCATGAATGTACACAGAAGAGATGTTTATACTTTCATAATGTTTTGTACACAGAAATGACAAGTCCTTAGTCACCCTGTCCCATGTCAGGAAGTGGGTAGCCACCTTAGGAGTTAATTAATCCTAAGTAGGACATGGAAAATAATAAATGTTTTTGCTAGGTAACAATACATGAGGGAAATCAATTTTCCTTTTTCTCATGATGTCAACTACACGATTATACTTTAAAGTGAGATTCCCTGCAGAGCAAGTCCTCCAGTTTCATAATTCTGAGGTACACTAAATAACTGTTGTTCTTTTAAGTTTACAAGAAAAAACTAATCTAATTTTGCTATTGTAAATAAATGTATATAAAATCTTTAAACCCTAATGTCAAGTATTTAATTAAGGAAAACATGACATCGTCTGACCTTTTCAATAAAATTGCCATGGCCAGTGTATGACATTGCCATTTTTTCCAGGTCAGGTTTGGCAAACATTGATGCTACACGCACAACAGGAAGAGGAACTTCTCGGGGTACGAGTTTCACAGAACTCTCCGGCATGGCCCAAACTTTGATCTTCTTGAAGGACTTGGTTCTGGCAGCATAACGTGATTCACACACATACACATCCTCTGGTTTAAAGCCCTCAGGCTGCATCTTGAAATAATCCTACACAAAGCAGAAGGTTGCTAATAAATAAATTTGATAATTGAATAAAAAATCTGGTTTTCATTAATGTTTTCATTTTAGAGTAGTCTTACCTTCACAAAAATGACCATACATTTGTCAAGAACTTTACTAATGGAAACCTTGTTGTAGTAGTCACTCTTGAAAACCTCTTTTTCCAGAAACTTGCGAGTGGCCAAATGAAAAGTTTCACTGGGTCTATAAAACCAGCTGCCATACAGCCATTTCCCGCCTTCCGACACAAAAATGAAGAAAGATTAAAACACACAGAGTTTTTTAAAATCCTTGTTCAGTAGACTGAAACAAGGATATCAATGGTTTACTTCCCGAGAGCAGATTAAGTGGTAAAAAGTAGAATTTTTACCCATTTCATCTTCCCACAAACGTTCGATGCAGACAACATGAGGCTTCAGGTTTGGTTCTGATGGCTCCACATAAACAAACTCGCCCACATGGTAAGTTCTGTTCTCAAAGCTGCATTCCTCCCTGTAAACAATCTTTGATTCTGATTCAGACTGCCACGCCTCTTTCTGCAAGTCTTCTGCTTTCTTTGCCTCTGTAAATGAAAACCCAAAGAATGATTTAAATGGGCTGAAAAAAATGTTTAGTCATATTCACATTGTTGAGATGAAGCTATGCAGCAATCAACTGGCAGGGATCAGAACTTGCCATTTTTTTTTCTTAATTGGCTCTAATTTGTGATCACCAAGTCAATCAACATTTTTTTTTCTTGCAGTCACTCTTTCTATCAAGCCAGAAACTGGTTACAACCAGAAAATGGAATATTGGTGCATCACCAACATACTGAGAGAAACATTTACAAACCTTTGTTTTCCTCCTCTTCTTCTGTTTTTTGCTTATCTTCCTCAATCTCTTTAGGGATTTTCTCCCTCTTGTCCTGCTCCACGTCATTGTGCAGGTGCTTTAACGTGTAATTGAGGGCAATAGAGAGTAAGATCTCTCCATTCTTGCATAGCTCATCCCTGATCTTTATAAAAAACTGATGAAGCTCAACAGCATCCTCAAACACCTCAGAGTCAGTCCTGTAAAGTGACAAAAAAAGCATCTTCAACCACAAGATACAGCTTCCAAAACAAAAGCAGAAGAAAAAATGAGTCAAAACAGCCAGCTAAATTAAATGAATAAGATATACAACTATCAACAACATTAAATGTCAGAGAACATTTCAGCTGCATTTCCGTATTTGTGTTATGATCCAAAACAATGTAGCCATTTTAATGTAAACAAGAATCACTACTTTCAACTAAAAACTATTTAGAATCAAGTAAGTAAAAACATTATAATGGATTAGTTAAATTTCATTCTGATATTTACAAACAAGATCACCACAACTATAAAAAAATGTTTTAGCAACTAAAGTTGATCATATCAGTGAGTGAATGTAAACTCTTGAAATTGTGGTGAAAGATAAACCGCTCAATTACAATCATGTCTGCAAAAAACATCTGTATTACTTAAAACTATGCTTTTAAAAATACAAGAGCTTGGGGTTACTCAGTACAATAAATAGTTGATTTAAGTGTTATTGTAAAACTAGCATACAAAATATGTAAATAAATAAAAATCTGTCCTTGACCAAATAACTGGAAGACATAAATTTTACCATTAAGTTTTTCAACATAAACTCGTTTTTTCTCAAACAAATGTTTTTCACATACTGAAATTAAAGGTATTTTCAGAGGGACCTACATTTTATGTTTTTTTTGTGTTTTTTTTAAGTTTCCATACCTGTTCAGTCTTCTTGCCTTCTCCAGAACCTCAAACACATGCTCCTGGAAAACGTCCAGTCTCCGGTAAAGACCCCGCTCCACATTATTCCTGATGATGTCGAAGTTAAGCATCGGCCTCTCAGGGGCGCTTGGATCCACAGCAGGAATCTCAGCCAGAGAGTCACTATAACATCGGCCCTCTTCATCCTGGTGGCCCATTACCGACACAAACAGATTCCTGATCAGCTCTCGCACCAGAGGTCCCACAGGAGGGGGGCCGGAGTCCTCCCCTCGCTCCTGCTGCTTTCGTGTCTCCAGTAGCACTCTGTGCAACACCAGAGCGTCCCTGTAGATCAGTGACTCTGGCTCATTGTAGATGCAGGCGTTGTTGAACATGAGAGCAAAATCCTCAAACAAAGCTTCAACATCCTGGAAGCGGCCTGTTAACATGTGGCTTCGGATGCGCTCCATATCGATGGGTCTTTTAATTGTGGCGTAGTAGTCAGGAAGCTCGGAACGAGACGGCAGCCGGAGAAAGATTGTGCTTAAACGGCGACCTCGGCGGTCTGTGAAGTTTCGGACAGCGTCGTAGAGCTCATTTAATTTCTGCTGGAGAGGGGTGAGGTATTTGGACTTCTTTGGAGAAACGCCACTTTTTCCTGGGGATAGAAAATTTTACTCTGTGTTAAAACTGCAAATGAGAGTTGTAAAACAAAGACAAGTTGGATAAAATGTTATGAAATCACAAAGCAGGTCACAAACTTCTGCAAAATATGATGGCACACCTTATAAAGAAGTGTAAAAAGCCCAAAAATAATCTCTTTTGTTGAAAGAGTAATATCTCAACATGTTAAGATTAGATAGTACATTTGGTCACTATATTGGTGGGGGTTGTAAAAGACCCAAAGATGACCCACTTTAAATTACTGGCAAAGACTCTAGATTTTTGTTCTATGTCCCACTACTACTTTAATGATTTCATTTAGCAAAATAAGGCTTTTAGAAAAGAAACAGGCCCAAAGCATCGTAGTTGCTCCATCATACTTAATATAGGAAAGTGTTAGTTATACCACATAATTATATCTTCCTTCATGCTTTACCTTTCTGATTATTTTCTAGTAGAAAAGCTCCATCTTAGTATACTTTTGACTAACAATTTTATTTCAGGCGTCTTACTAATTAGAATTACCTAGAAACTCTGTTGCACACAAAAATGTAAAATATGAATTAAAAAACATGCTTCAGTTAAATTTAAAAGGACTTATAAGACACTCAATTGATAAACCAGTGAGTTAGTAACAAAGTTATTTCTGTGACATCATATTGACACTGAATAAGTGTTCTTGTTTGACATTAAAACAATTCTTCAACATTATAAGACCAAAGCAAAGGAGGGATTTATTTTAAGACCTTTTACAGTTCCTTACTAAGAGTGCCAATAATACTTCTGTCCAAGACGACAGGATTCGCTGATGATAATTTGGTCCCCAAACTGCTGACTAAGCTTCAACTTTGAATAAAAGAATAGTCCAGGTTTTCTACCGCTGGAGTGTAAATGCTAATACAGAAACTGAAGAAAAAAATATTTGCAATGAAAACAAAATTGTAAATTTGCAATTAGCAAAATATATCAAAGGGTATGTATGAATTGAGTATATTAGACTGCAGCACATCCAGTCTGTCTAGTAGATCAATTAAAACACAGCAAACACTGACAACACCTACGTAATTTCAATTTAGGTGATCCCACATCCTCCTCTTCTGGTGGTGGCCCCAACTCCTTCCGCTTATCTTTAAGTATCTTCTCCAAAACGTCTGCATCATTATACACCTGCATAAACCCAAAAACTGGAGTCAGAAAAGTGCATTGCTTTTCAAAATGAGTTTTTAAATGGAACTGCAACTCCCTAAATAAATGTTTAACATTTTATAATAGAAGTCTTGCTGCAGACCTGAGATCCCTCCTCATTATAATGCCGAGCGTTACGAAACATAAGCTTCATGTCCTCTATGAGCTCCTCCTCGTTCCCGTAGCGTTCATTTTTAATCTTGTGCTCGATGGTTTTCAGGTCCATCGGTTCGAGGATGACGTTATAGTAGTCAGGGTAGTCTTTCTTGGATGGTTTGACCATGAAAAGATCACACAGACGTCTGCTGGTAGCTGCCTCCCTGGCTTCACTCACTGCTGCGTACAACGCTTTCATTCGGTTCTTTTTGATATTTTTCTTGTGGCTGGACACATGTAGAAAAACAACAAACTGTAAGGATATAAACAACTTAAAATTATTAAAGAATGCTTAACATTAAGATCCTATAACCTTTTCCTCTTGACGCTTCCTGCATCAGATGACAAAATGCTATCTCCATCTTCCTCATCTTTCCTCAGAAGCTCCCTTTTCTTTGCCTAAACAGAGAACAGAAAGAAACACATAAGTTATCTATTCAGTATTTTTTGTTGTTTTGGACTAATATCACATTTAACAACAAATTACTACCTGCATAATCTGCTGCAGCCTGAAGGCTCGTTTATATATGCTGGAGTTGGGCATGTTGTAGCGCTTTGCGTTCTCAAACATCAAATTGAGGTCGGCATCTATCTGTTCCACGCTGTCATACTCGCCATTCTTCATCTTTGCCCTAAAAATGTAAATGTAGCATCTTGTTTTTAAATCCTTTTGCCCATGCACACTTCCAGTAGAACAATCATTTGAAGAAAAGTTGATTAAGTCAATTGAAATGTAATAAACCTTATTTGCTGCAGTGAGACGGGCTGTTTTATCTGCTGATAGTAATCAGGATACTCCCTGCGGGACGGCAGTTGCTGGAAAGGTTCGGAGAAGACCTGGCCCTGGCTGTTCCGGGCCCCTCGCACGGCTTCGTACAGCTGAAAGATTGGATTGCTCATCTCCATGCTTGAACTCTGGCTCTCTGCCTCTGACTCGCCCTCATCATAGCAGACAGAGCCTGTAAGCATTTAAAGTTTGAACAGTTATTTTTGAACGTAGCTATTATTTTTTTCCATATCCAAAATAATTGCTGAATTTTACCAGAAAGTACAGGGTCATCCTCACTCTCTGAACCATAATGAAGAGCAACGCTGACACCAGGAAAGCGATCCACTTGTCCTGATTTGCGGTTTCTGCAGGAGAGCCATAAATTTAAAAACATATTTGTCTGAATAATTCGGTGGTTTTAAGAAGTGCAACTATCTGAGTACCTGATACGAATGCTAGATTTAGTAGGCTCAGCATGTTCGAGTTCAGTCTTGCGTTGGATGAAGACTTTTTTTATGGTGTTTGCATCCTGTAAAATTGAAAAACATGATTAGATTATTTTAGGAACAACAAAAATATCAAAAACAAAAAAGAGAAAAGATTTTACCTTGAAAACCTGAGATCCTGGTTCATTGTACGTTTTGGCATTTTTGGTCATCAAGTCAATGTCCTTGGCCATAGCATGAACACTTTTATAGTATCCAATCTGTTAACATAAAATAAAACAGTCAAGTACCATTACGAAGATGTAAAATTGTGAAACAAGTTTGTTTGCAAAGAATAACAGAAAAGGAGTAAGTAGGTTACCTGTATTCTCTGAGCAATCGTTCTGAGATCGATTGGCTCTTTTATAATAGCATAGTAGTCTGGGTATTGCTATGAAGGACAGACAAGGTGTGAAACAAAACACTCAAACATGCCAGTATCAAAAGAAATAAATGAAATAATACTTTGGGGCTTTAATTTGGAATCAAGTCTAGACAAAGAGATTAGAAGAATACAAAATGCTTAATGTGTCAATTCATGTTTATTGTGCTTTTATTACCCTGAAAGTAAGTATGATAAATTAACTGGTATTATTACAAGTCTGAATACTAACCACTTTGGAAGGCAGTTTTTGGAATAGTTCACTGACGAGGTGCCCTGAGGGGTCGGTGTGTGACACTATGGCCTCCAAGAGTTGCTCCAGGACTTCTTTCAGACTGCTACCTGATGTCTAAAATATAAATAAGCAAGTTAGAGGTTCAACAATATAAATAATACTGTACGTCTGTCAAAGTCATTGTAGTCGCTGTGTTACAATCAGATAAACATTAGCAATTTAACAATATCTGAATACAAACACCTACCTCATATTCATTTGACATTCCAGGATTAGCCATCATGTCGTCACCTTCTTCATAGTCGTCATCTCCATCTCCAGGCTGCACAAATTCATTCCTTGTTTGCAAATACACTTCCCACAGCTTGCTTGCTGTTTGATACTCCTCACTGTCACTCTGATTAGACACAAGCATAAGGTGGGACATCAGATGTGCAGACACACTAGTCACACTTAAAAATCAGAGATCAAAACTGTCAAAATTCTTTTGCACAGGCTGTGTTTACTGGCATTATCCCACACATGGTAATGTAGTGAGGGAGGCACAGTGGCTGCTCAGCTACTGACAGGAAGGCATCGCAGAGAGCGAATAAAAATGCCCAGCACATCATTAACAGTCTGCTGCCATTCTTGGACTATGTTGCCACCTTCCTTAGCCTGGTAACGAAAATGTCCTCTGACCCCTTCCATCCTAGATGGTATCTGTTTTAACTCCCTCCCTCTAGAAGGCAGTGAAGCTCTACTAAATCCATAACAAAATAGACTCAAGAACAGCGTCTTCTCTTGATGCTTTACAGTATTTCATGTTTTCTATTTACAAGGACTATTTATTTAGCTAAAATGACTATAAATGATCGTCTATCTGCTGGTTTCTTTGTAAACAGCACTGTGTATTCTATTTTATTCTTTTCTGAACCACACCAGATATTTAAATCATATTGACTATTTGGTACAGAGCAGAGAGTTAATTATAAATCTCCAATGTCCCTATATCTATCCCCACACAAAGCCTTGATTACATTAATATCCAAAGTCAATCCCTTCCCCAAATGTCATTCTGTTATAAAATGGCCTCTTTAGGATTAAGAATATATTGTAATCAAATTGGATGTTCACAATCTCTGTTCTGCTGTAGCAGTATAGTTGGGCTTTTACCAAGAAAAGAAGTTTATGGGCTAAATTTTACTATTTTTAAAGGTTAAACAAAAATAAGATCAAACTAAATTAATGCTCATATTAACAGCAAATGTTGTTTACAGTCTATGTAGCAGCAAAGATTAGAAGTTCAAATTTACTGCTGATGAGAATCACAAATTAAAAATACCTTGTAGAAATTTCTAGCATTATTAAACATGAGCTGAAAATCCGCAGTAAGCTGCTCCACATCATTGTATTCTTCTGACTTCAATTTGTACTGAATTTTTGTCATATCAATTGGTTGGGAGACAACTTCATAGTAATCAGGCTGATTCCTGAAAAAGAAGAAAAAGAAAATGAAGTCTAACCATTTGTACATTACATTGCGTATAATCCATTGTTTGTGTATTAACCTTGCAAAACTCACACTATTACCATAACTGAGTGAATGGTATTTTAAAATGTTCCTTATAGTTTCTCATTATGTGTCATCATATGTTTTATCATAAGTATATTGCAAACACAATGTTAGATGATCTGTCTACTCATATTTCAAGCCTTTTAATGTATTATAATAGGATAAAAGGACCTGAATCAATTTCAAATTGATGCAATTCCAGAGTAAAATCAAAATTGGGGAAACCTAGTTTATGACCCTATGATCAACTTTTTTAAAAAAATATTGCCAATCCTCTGGCTATTTCCATCTCATTAATCATTTGCTTTTTTATTTATGATATTATTTAAAATTGTGCTATTTAGGGAGAAATTTCCAGAAATTCCAAAAAGACTGAAACACTTAGTTCCTTAAAATCAAGGCTAAAAATCAATTTATTTTGATTAATAACCGAAACTTCATTAATCTCAGTCCATATTCCAACATTTATTTATTTTGCCATTCCAATGTTTCTTGGTTTTTTGTTGTTTTTTGTTTTCATCGAGTAAAGCACTTTGAATCACCTTACCTTAAAAAATAATATTAACATACCTACTAATGTTTTTCTTTTATTTTGTGAAGTAAAACACAGTTAAAGTGAAACGTTAGCTATATTTTACAGGCTGCTACATAAGTGACCAAGGCAAATTTGAATAAACTGCTCAGATTGAACCAATAAATTTAGAGTGTAGGTTTCTAGCAGTAGGCACTGGTCTTCTAAATATTACCTCCTCTTTGGTGCCCTAAGAAAAACTTCACAAAGTTGCCTCCCTTGATCATCCTTGTAGTCTTTAACAGCATTAAACAGCTCATGGCACACAGCGATCTGGAGGACAAAAGGAAAACACACTCAGCCGTTGAGACCGGGATTTACGATAAACCAAGTCCCGTCAGATTAAGTGTAATCGTACAATGAAAAGGCGCAACTCACCGTGTCAACAGGGGGAACATTGGAGATCTTCCTTTTCTTTCTGCCGCTTCCAGTGGTCGAAGATGCATCCTCAGGATCTCCTCCTCCGCTGACACTGCTGCAGGGAGAGGTGGCTCTTCTCCTCTTAGAGTTCGCTGACATCGCCGACTGCTTTAACAACAGCCTAGCCCGCTAGCTAAAGACAAGATCCAGAAAAAAACAAACAAATAAAATAATAAGAATAAAAATCTGTTACCAGATTAATTCAAGAGAGCATCAGTTGTTTACGCCCCACCAGGAACAAGGTTAAAGCAGGAACTACCACTCAACGGGTTGCTACGGCTAGAATGAAACAAAGCAAACCGACGAGCGGCTACTAGCATCCCATTTTAGTTATCTAGCTGCTTCTATGAAAAGGAACTTTAATTAAACAAAAGTTCCACAAAAGATAAAGAAGTCCAAAACAAACAAAAATATTACGTTTTTGATACATATCTTACCGAAGTTCGGAAAATGTAACTTTAATTCCCTGAGCGAAAAAGAAAAACAGTCAAAACTAGCTATGTTGCTAGCTAGCGTTCTTTGAAAACTCCTGTCCGGAAGTTGAAAATGTGTTGTGTTGGTCAATGGCAGGTGCTGACCCCTTGCGTGTAGAGGGGGTACTGCATCTAAAAGAATACAAGAGCAAATACGGAAGACTGATTTTTTTACTTCAAAAAGAAAAGTAGTTCTTTTACTCACTAACCAAATAACACCATTAAAATCTATAGGTAGATTTTCTTGGCTAGTATAATCTGTAAAGGGTTTGAAGTTACTCTTGTAAACACTGTTTACTGAGGTTTTAAATTGATCTGAAGCTGGAAATGAACAGATTTATTTTTTTCAGTCAGTGTGTTACACCCTGATCAGTACAAACAGCAACGTAAGGACATACAAGAGGATTTTGCACACTCTCACTCATACCTTGTAGAGGCTCGAGCAATTAAGTGAGACCGAGACCAACCAACCAGCTGTCAGGCTGTACCGAAGAAAACTCCTCCGCCCGCATCCATGGTGAGTAAAGGTAAACTCTACGTAGCAACACCGAGAGGCCTCAGCCAAAGACTCAAAGTCAGATCTCCTAAGGCAACGGTGCTCCCAAACTGCTAATGGTCCTTAAAAAAATATCCCCTCGCATTAACATTATGTTGTTGCAATAAGTGTTTTTAGACATCTTTACCACAGAAGCCATTAATTGCACTGGTAAACTGCTAAATATGTTTGTAATTTTCTGACAATATTTTGCCATTAACATTCCTGTGTTTGTTTGTTAGTCCAGGACATTTACTTTCCAAAAGACCAAAAATAACGAAAAAATAAAAATTCTTTTTGACCAACATAACGATAAACTGTGCAGATATAGCAGAGGTTTGTCACTTATTGAAGTTTTTATTATTAATTTTGTTTATTTCTGATTTATTATAGTCCTCCACATATTCCAGTTAACCATGCTGTCAACCAACTTCTTTTTTAAAACAATAATCTATCATTTTCTTTATTCATTTACTGGCATCTTCCAACAGACGTTTTGCCTGTCCACACCCTTTATACAAAGTTATCATTGACAGTGTGCCCAGGCTTTTCTAACTTAGAGAAACGAGTGGGAGTATCTGAATCAGTTTAATAGGAAAATAGGCGTCACCTTAAGATCGGGGTTTGCATTCTGTTTAATCAAGAGAAATACATTTATTCTGGTATATGCTCTTCTGAAAAAATAAATAAAATTCTCTGCTCAGTGGCTGCTGGTGCTTTTGCTGCTGCTGTTTGATGCATTATTCACGGTGACACGCTGTGCCTGTTTTGAAATCCCCCTAAAAACTGTGCAGAACCTACACACACTGCACCAGCAGATGTCTAAGAAAAAAGAAAAAGAAAAAAAGAAAGCACCTCCCATATTGGGAGAAGGTTGCGCGACGACCAGAAACTAAATTTTGCAGATCCGTGTTGTTGAGAGAACAGTTAGTGATTTTATGGTACACTACGTCCGTAGACGTCTGGATTTCTTGACGTCAAAAGAAGTCTGAGCGCATCCAGCGCTGCGCACAAGCTCAGCAACCACATCTCTCCCAGAGGAAAGCAGGACACCGCACAGCTACAGATCGCCATTTAGGTACGTTCCTTTCCAGCTGCAGATTTATTCAAAAGCACTATCCGGTTTTTAATGTACTTTTCTTTTTGCGTAAAGCAAAGCGCATTTGGTGCGCTTCCATGTCCGCAGCCTCCTGATTTAACCTAAAGATGCTGCTTACATTTGACTGCCATACCCTTGAACGCTGCAGTATGCAGGCTGCATACCCACACCGCCTATTCTTTCTATTTAAAATGATAATCTTATGATTACCATCCTAAAAAAATAGATAGACTTGAGTATTAGTAATGGCACCTGCGAACGGTTTCATTGCATGCAAACTCCCTCACATGTCATTCACGCCCTGCAGGCTTAATGCAGAACAGGTTGGTAAATGTTACTCAGAGGAATTCAGTTTCCACTTGACAAGAGCTCCTAGAATGCATATCTCTGTATGATTTTTCCTCATAATTTGATTCATTTTTCCCCCTCAGGCAAGGGGAACTATTTGAAGCTTTAAGATGTTAAATATAGCACAGATCCTCCAGCTTGTGTCCGCCTCTACTGACCATGCGTTTGTTTTTGCGACGGTATACGGTCCCTTTCGTGCAGCCTGCTCCTCTATTGGCCATGCTTAAAACGCTATTATTAGTTGCTATTTATTGATGAAAGCGGAAAGTCAGCAGAAAGATCTGCAGTTGTGCCACTTTGAGGCGTTACTAATTGAGAATTGAGCGCTTTGTTTTTTTTACTGGCGTGTCTTCATTATCTCAAAATGTTAACCTTTAGCATTTTCCTCTAATTTAGGCAAATCATTAATACCAAACAATAAACAAAGAAAGGATCACAGGCCTAATATGTAGCGTTTTATCCAAAATTCTGCAAAGAAAGCATTTGATAATGATTATAAATCTAAATGATAAATAGTTTAGGTATCCTAAAGACTCTTTCTAGCTGCTTGATTTGTTTGGTATACAAAGGATTCAGTTTTACAAGTTTAAGATCCCTAAGAATATACATCATTTTAGGGATAGGTCTACATTTACTTAATTCTTTTACATTTTTTCTCTTTGCAGTTGATATAAGGACACATAAACATATGTTTCTGTTTCAGAAAACGTATTAAAAAAAACTTTTAACATCTTCCTAAAACTGAAATGACATGACAGTATAAGGAGTGAAGATTTATCCTACGGAACGGCAGACGAACAGCTTATTGCTGTAGTCGACAATAATATAGAAATCTGATGTTTATGTGAACCTATACCTTTATGCCACATGGCTCACTTCCTTGTGCACCATTCTGTCAAAAAGCAGCACAAAGTCTTTAAAAATGTAAGTCAGTTGTTCCAGGTTTTCTGTTGCATTATTTCTATGTCCTTTCAATAAAGAAATAATCTTCTTGTGTGATGCACAGTGTAGGCACCATAAGAAAACATCTGTATGATACTCCTGAAGAACTACACTTACATCACAAGTTGGGATCTGATTTGTAACTTCTATTCTTTTTTGTAATAAAATTGGACTGCATTTGTTACCCGGAGTTCAAAATCAATACCATTGGTCAGACTCTAATTGTACTCTGACCAGAGTCTTTAGTATGCAGATTGAGGTTTATTAAACTCTTGGAACATTTTGGGCATGGCGGTGGTGCAGGGCTTAAGCATATCACCCATATATGGAGGCTTCAGTTCTCTACGTGGCCATCACAGGTTCAAGTCCTGGCCGTTTGACCTTTGCTGCATGTCTTCCCTTGCTCTCACAAACCACTTTCCTGTCCACTCTGTCAAATAAAGGCAACTATTAATAATAATTCCAAAACTCTTTGGACATTTTCACACTGGAATAGTCCAGGGAACTCATTTCAATTAGTTGTCATATGCCAAAATATGTTACACCTTTATTTGGTTTGGTACAATTTCACACTGCACTTTTTTAAATCAGACAAAACCAACTGTACTACACCATGCTGTTACAGAGCTCTTCTTTGGGACACCATAAGAAGCTGCCCATTATGGGAACAATAGGAAATCTCTTTCTCTTCTGTTTTTGGTTTGCTAGATAGTCTGTTTGCTGTCTCACTAAACCACACAATGATTCACTTTTTAGTGAACCACAGTTCACTTGTGTAATCTGCATGAGATATTAGATGAGTTGTCTTAAATAACCAATTGAAAAAGACTTATGTAAAAAAAAAAAATAGTGCTAGTGGCAATGCAATACTTTTTTGCCATCAAGCCAAATTATATATAGAGTGTGCAAGGAGGGGCTCACCCTGGTAGCATTCATTGATCAGAAATCACAAGTAGTGAATATTGTGGATTTAAGAATATGAAGAAATCTATGCAGTAGATATAGATGTAGATATCAAACTTAAAACATTGACAAGTGTCAGGTCAGAGACTAGGAAGATTTGAAAGTTTCTTTGCTAAACGGGTGAAAAGGTGATGTTCATGTGGCGTCCCCTTTTTCCATTTTATATTTTATCATATTTATACTGTATTTTATTATATTTTATCCTCTGCAGTATCCAACTATCCTTGTTCTTCCATCAAATAGCAAACCTACAAATCTTTGCCACAGCCCTTCACTTATTGACCAAACAACCTCTTTAAACTTAAAGTTCACAAAAGTTTTAACACTCCCAAATGCAGGTATTTGAAGGAGCCTGAGCACAGCACTACCAATACTACATGAGAAAATTACAGTTATTAAAGAAGACAAAAAACAAACACGACCAAATCTTTTGCATTTTGTTCTGTGTATTACCTCACTGTCTTTCTCCTGCTTTGGTCACGACATCCGCCTTGTTAGTCACCATGACGTCTTGAAGCTGCTGCCTCTCAAACAAAATCTGTCCTCATTTCTGCTCCACCGTCACTGGACAAAATACCGAATTAAGCATCCTTCTATGAGCTCACATTGAAATGGAATAGAATACATGTTGTCTTGGATGTTGGAGTTCAGATTTTAAAAAATATGTCAGTTGATTTGTGTGCGTTCTAGTTGCAAAGAGGAAAATTAGTGAGGTTTTCTACTTTTGAGGGGTAAAAATACTTCCAATAAAGTAAGCCAAAAATGAAATTTTTCTATCCATGTGATGCAAACAAGCTCCAGAGGAACATTTTCAAAAACAGAAGATGTGTGTGTCTCACTGTTAAGATTTCTACCTTTGAGCATTTAAAAACTGTTTTGACGAATCCTCATTCAGTTCCTGTTGCTTTATTGGTTACATTTAGCATGTGCCTCTTACTGTAATCGTGATCTGCTCCTATGTGTGGCTGCTTAAAACTTGACTGTACGCAATCTGTTCTTTCTGACCTCAAGCTTTAGTGTGGCGAATCCAATCAGCGCTGTAGGATGCCTCTTGGAGAGGATGGAAACGGATGGAAGAAGAAGACATCAGACATCAAAGAACATTATGACTTCAAAGAAGTGCTGGGAACGTAAGTAATGTAGCAGTTAAATTAAATTTTTTTTTTTAACACAACCTGCCAAATGAGCATCTTTTGATCTCAGTAGTTTAAAGGTGTAATAATATGTATAGTGAGCTGAGTGTACATGTATTTGTCCATCAGTTAAAACATGTGCAAATTTACTGATGAACATACTTTGGACCAGTGTATCTGCTGTCCAGAGAGAAAATAATGCTCTCAAAATATGACACTGGAGTTATTTATCTCCAGTGCACTCTTTCTACAGAGGCCTCTGCAGAAGATTTACTCAAAGCATTTCCAAAACTAATCCTAAACAATCTTCATAACTGGATACCAAAATAAGTGCATATTCAACACGCACACAGGCTCGCAGATGAAGCAACAAAGAGAATGTTTTCATCCCATCAATCCTTGCTGTTTGGGCTGTAGGAGTTGAGCCAGGACACTGGAGATTTTGGGTCAAACATCTCTTGTTCTTGGCCACGTCTTAAAGCTGACTTTGCTGTTTCCCATATAAACCCACACAGCACTCCTTCCACTCCCACCAACTGTTTTCCTTCCCTGAAGTACAGTTAACTTTTATAGTTTGGTTAGTGGGAAAAAAAAGTGCCATAAGCTCAGAATGTTGTGCAGTGAAAGTTTTGGTTTTAGGCTTCATTGCAGCTGTGAATCGGCCAGAGTTTATGCTTTGGGAAATTTAGTCCTCAGGTTTACAGGCATTTAAAGCCACCTGACTTCAGTGAGTTGTTGCACATAAATCTCAAATGAAGTGAAGGGGAAATAACATTTGGTTCTCAAAAGGGGATTTTTTTTTTCTTTTACAAGTAAGTCTGAAGAGTTTGGCAAGAATTTCTATTGAGAGAATAATTTTTGCCACAATGTTCTTTTGTGTATATTTCTACTAATTTTGCACATTTAGAAGCAGATTTCTTTTGGTCCATTTTTCTTTGCCAAATAGCTCACGCTCAGCCAATTTGGATGGAGAGTGTCTGTGAAAATCTATTTTCATGTCTTGCCACAAATTTTAAGCTTCCAGACTGGGCTGTTCTACCATGCTCTGATAAAACCAGCTCATGTTGCTCTGGTTGTGTTTTTATGAATATTGTCCTGTTGGAAGGTAAATTTCTGCCCTTGTCTAAATTTTTATTTATTTATTTTTTTTGTCCAGCTTTTGACATTCTTTCTTCCAGTATTCTCCTGTATTTCAGCAGGTATCTGCTGTATCTTCATTGCAGATACAGCAGATACAGCTTCCCTGTACCTGCTGAAGAAAAGCTTTCCCACAGCATGATGTTGCCACTACAAATGAGGGACTTTGTGTTTCTGTCAAGTCCAGAATGATGTGCAGTTTTCTGCCACACATGGATTTGTTTTTTGTTCACATTTGATTTCATCTGATCCAAGCACCCTTTTCCACATTTTTGCTGGTTGTTGGTGTTCTAGCCATGCTGTTGCAAAAACAGCATTTACTTTTTTTTTTTAAACAGCTGTAAACCTTTCAGCTATGGAGTTAAAGGATTGTACTTTACAACAGACATTTTGAGTTTCCTGGTAAAAGAAGTCAAGTTTTACTTTTATTACAATCTGATTTGCGCCCATAGGTCAGGGAGACACTAAAGGAAATCACTATTCATTGTTAAAACTGGGCTTTGTTTGCAGTGGCATATCAGTTTATGAAGTCTAAAACAATATATGCTGTAGATTTTACAACACACAGCAGAATGGAGTCTGTAAATCTGTTTAACGCCTTCTTTGCGTTTTTCAAGAGTCAGGGGAAATCGGATGCATCTGTGTTCCATCTTACTCTAAAGAGCCGACTGAATATGACGGATCGATGCAAAAACTCTTTAGGGTAATCAAGACCAATGGATGACATTAATGAAACAACTTCCATTAAAGCTGACAAATATTCCAGATACATAACCTACTGCTGACTTTCCACTGCTCTTACTCAGACCCTGGTTAGATTATTTTATTGCTACTGAGTTTGAATTTTGAAATTCTAATTATACCTTGATTTATTCATCCCATTTTTCTCAAGAATTGCTATATTAATCACAAATCAGTGGCATAAAGTAAGTAAAGTTAAGAGCTGGGCTCTGATTTTCACTGTCCAAAAGGGACAGGACTGAGCCCAGATGGTCAGGGAACAACTCCCCACTCTCAGTCTGTATGCAGGTGACCCCAGCGCATGCCCACCTGTCATGACATGATGCCGCCATATGTGGTGAGACCGTTTTCTCTCATTTTGGAATCACACCCGCTTCCCCCGGAGAGGCTGGACAGCATTGGACATTAATTCCCGCAAAACACTGGTTCAGCTCCAGGAAAGTGAAACAGCAATGATTCAAATTAAACTGTTATTCCCAATGCTGAAAGAGCACAGCAGATAATATTTAAGGCATCCACGTGTCAGATGTGGCTATTCACAGTTTAACTTTAACAAACTCTAAAGTTGAGAATTTCTGTTGATTTCTTCAACAAATATTTGATAAAAACTCATTTAAATGTCTAATTGAAATGAGGACCTAAAACGTTACATAACAAGGTCTAATATGTGATTTGCTGGGATATCTTGTTTCCTTATTTTAATAGGGAAAAAAGAGGAAAAACAAGCTGCAGTAATATTTTTTCCTCCTGTCGCTGTAGATGGACCTGACTGAGAGCAGAATTAAACACATAGATGAAAAGCTCCTTATGCTCAGAGAAAAGATTACTGAGGAGCTTTATCCAGGAATTCAGTGTGTGAAGTTAATTGATTTATGTTGAAATATTATTTTCAGATCCGGCTAATCCCCACAGTTCTACCTCTGTTTGGAATCCACTTTAGGACAAACTGTCCTCATAGGAGGGTTTGCAGATGGGAGAGAAATTTCCCATTGTCATCAGTTATGTTAGTCTCAGAGACATTTTATTTCCAATTGTGTTTATTCTTCTAATGAACAATTTTTCTGTGAACATTAAAATGTATTCAGACTTAAATAAATGAATCCCCAATTCAATTAATCTACATTTGAGGCAGAGACGCTCAGTCTTGCACAAATATTCACAAAGGGTTTACTTATTCTTTGTAAAATGTTGCTGTTACAGCATATTTTCATTAAAAAACACCATGCATTCTAAAAAATGTTGTCATTCATACAAAAACACTAAAAACTTCCCAAAGAATGCTAGGTATACTGCTGAACTTTACTTTCCACTGCTCTTACTCTGACCCTGGTTAGATTATTACATTTAAATCAGTATTAATTTTACTGAAGAATAGTCATACAGGCAGATGTGTAGTTTAGAGCAACAAGGGATAAAGATTATATTATAACTTTTCATTTTAGGTGTAATTACAGATGTTAATTGATGGATGAAAATATTTTGGGAGCTTTTATATGGTGTAAATGCAGGGACCATGTTTTCAAACACAGGGTTTCACATCATAGTCTTCTTAAAAAAATGTACAGGGTTGTAAATTACAGAATGGGTCAGTTTTAAGAGCTACCTGAACTGTTCAGGTGGATATCCAGTAAGAGCTTAACTATGTGCCTATTTACCTCTTAACACTGCTACAAAGCACTCGTGCTTGTCAGATTGTCTGTGGAGGTAAGCGGCTTCACAAACTCATGATTTAAGAGGAGCCAGAGGACAAGTTACACAATTGTTATATGACGAGGGAATTTTGGGAAGACATCCTTTATAAAAGTGGAGATATTTGAATTATGTACAATTTTGAAGGCGCTTTGACTGACTGGCAACCTGTCCATTTCAGACAGTGGATGGATGATTTAGTAGGTGTCAGTATTGACTGGAAACTTTACGAACGCAAGATCAATTATACTCGTCAGTTCCTGATTATGCAATGTGTTAGAGCCTTGCCAAGTTATGTATGCATTTTTTTAGACTATATTTGTTCAACTTATTTTTCAAACTTTATCTCCTGCCCTTGTTATTTTTCATCCACTTAGTTTGACTCAAAACCTATAGCAGGCACTCACCATCAGGCATAGATGACGGAATTTATGTTGTACAGATCTTGATGTCCATTAAAAGTTTTCTGCGTTTTTTATTTCTGCTTTTGTTTGTTTGTTTGTTTCAGCAATGCTAGAAAGAAATGAGCTGGTGTCTAGCATGTTTTACAATTAATTCTAATCTCCGTTTAGCAAACGGCACAGATTCAAACATATCATTACTTATGGTGAAGCAAAATGCTGAAATGGAAAAGTAACTTTTTTATAGTTAATTTAAAAATGAAAGTTGCATCATAAACAAACAACATGTATGACTTACAGAGACTAAATTACAGTTGAACCTAGATCTGTGTAAAGCAGCACAAACTAAACCTTTTCTGTTTTAGGATTAACAAAATAGCACATTATTGCTAAACAGGAGAATAATGAGGGAAATCATTTTACTACTTCCCTCCGAGTCAGAAATTTACATACACTAAGAGGACAAACCCTTTAAACAGTGGAAGCACAGATGCTTGTGTCATGACTGTATAAGTATTCAATAGGTTAATTAATAATGTTTGAGTTAAATGGAAGGAAACCTGCAGACACATTTCAAGGCATGCAAATAAAGTATAGGGAAAAAAACTGAGGGTCTTTACATGCATGGTGGCGTCGATGGTAGGAGTTCAGCAATCGGTGGGTTGTTGGTTAGATTCCCGCTCTGTTCGTCTCTGTTGTGTCTTTGCCTTGCCTGCTAGTGCAGCTGTGGCTACTTTCCACCAGTTTGCCACCACCAGTGTGTGAATGTGTGTGAACTGAATGTTTAGCGCTACACAATTACAAACCATTTACTGAAACTGAGTACTTATTGCTGTGTCATTTTTTTAAATGACTACACAAACTGAAATGTTGCTCTTAGCACAATATTGCTACTGCTTCCACGTGGCTTACATAACACAATAGAAATGTAGTGATGAACTCAATTAACCTTGAAAATATGATATACATTTAATAATATTTAGAGTAGCAGTGCTTGTGCTGATAAATAAACCAAACTAGTTTTCCAGAGACTTGAAGGTGCCATATTTATCTTATCCAGCAGATATGCAAATATAACCAGCCTACAATGTCTTTCCATCACAATTCAGGAAGAAAACAGATTTTGTGTCCCTTTGAGGAACAATTTTGCACAAAACACAGAAGAAAAACAAAGGTCCTTGTGAATATGTTGGTTGAAGTTTTTTTTTCCCCTCCAGGGGGTTTTTGCAGGCTCTAGTGTCCCTTATTTGACAGTAGGCTGACAGGAAGGGGGTAAGACATGCGGCAAATATCATCAGGTCCGGGAGTCGAACCCGCGACGGCCGCCTCGAGGACTCAAGGCCTCTAAATGTGGATCGCGCTATCCCCTACTCCACCACAGCATGCCCTGGTTGAAGTTTTTAATATGCATGCTTTAGGCTGAATTTCACGAACCAAATTAGTGGTTGTGTTCATCTTTTACTCACAGTCAGTGCTTTTGATGTAGACAAATTGTGTTTGGACTCCTTTGGAGTGATTTGGCTGCAATTTTCCATGTGCTATTGGATTGAAAACAAATAACTTTGTCCCTGCTGATCATTTTGATATTTTAAGATGGGTGATGGAGCCAAAATTAAAAGCATAATAATTGATACAGTAATCAACATTGTTTGTGTTTGTGTTTATTTAATATAATTAAACCACCCCTTTGGGAAGTCTTGAAGACAAAGCTCATACCTCGAACACTGAGACACTCATAGCAATTTGAGAATGTGTGAGTCAATATTTGCCCATATAGGCAGCTGGGATTACAGTGTCTTCACCAACTTGTATGTGTGTGCGTGTTTGTGGGTGTGCATGAGCGTGAGAGTGTGTCAGACAGGGACCCATGCTGTGCTGCATGTGTTCATGATGTGCCCATGGCTGTGGGACTGGTGGTATCTGTCTGTCTGTCTACAATTACTTATATTTTATTATCTATCTGTAATTAGCTATATCCTATTGTCTATCAATAATTAGTTATATTAGTTATAGTTAGTTAATACAGTCAATATTGCCTGAGGAGTTTCCACGAGATGCTTAAAAAAGTTTCCAAAACTCGAAAATGTCATCACAGGACCTACAGTCGGTTGTTGCTGAAGTGGATATAAATATTAATTCCTGTACAATCAGAAAAGGACAGAAGAAATTTGACTGAAATGGGGTGTGTGCACTTTAAGAACAGAACATGTTTATCTCACTGTAAACATGATGAGATTCAATTTCCCGAAGTTTGTTTTTTCTTTTCTTGTCAGGGTGTGAGTGTCCTAACTTTTTCCTCAGAACAATCACACTATTTTGTTAATCCATTTTTGATTATTTAGAAAAAGTATTACTTTTTGGTGTTTATTTGTAATTATTGTGTTTAATTTAATTTCCAGAGATATAAAAAAAAAAATTACATAATTTTTTTAATAAACTAAGCTGAGTATTTATTGCTGTGTTATATTTTTTTAAATGACTGAAATGTTGCTCTTAGCACAAAATTGCTATTGTTTCCAGGTAGACTGCATAATGTAGCACAAATGTGGTCATAAACTAAATCAACCATGAATACCTGGTGTATATTATTTAGAGTAACTGTGTTTGTTCTTCTAAATAAACCAAACTAGTTTTATCAGCAGTATCATTCTCTGAAATCCTTGTGAGAGTCAAAAAGCCTGACACTAAATCAGGAAGTATACACACATACACACATATCTTCTGTTGCCATTAGACACTGTGTAATTAACCATCCACTTGCTCATTTCTCCTTGGAGACATAGTAGGTGTGGGCTCTCAGTGGATTTGTGAGAGAAATGCAAAGGAGGAGAGGAAGCTACTGCTACTGCTCTCTACTAATGAGATTTTGTGAAGAGTTAATGTGCACTTTGTACAGTAACGCCTGAGAGTCATAAAAATAGATAAATGGGTGGTTTGTGCTACAGTCAGGCCTCATGGATTTAAATATTTAAATAATGCAGTTAAACAATGATACAGCAAAACTAATTTAATGCCAATAACAAATTCTTGCCCTTACGTTAATTCCATGTTCAAAAAATTTATAAATAAAAGTTTAGCATGACTCACTGGTCTCAGAGACTCATAGCTAATTCATCTGTCAGCTTGGCAGTTTCTGTGACCATGAATATAAATGTCATAGAACAGCTTTGACATGGCATTTTCCTCCGAAATCTACCCTTCATTAGATAGATAAGGAGGAAGAAATGGATGGTTGGACGGATTGACGGACGGATGGCTAGAACAACAAAAAGAAGCAAATGTAATCTATATTTGAAGTCAGTATATGAATATAATAAGGTGCAATATGAATATACGTTAACTTCCTAATTTTTAATATTTTAGGATCGTAAAATATAAGATCCTAAAATAATTGGTAGAATTAGTACAATTTCAAAGTTTCACCACAGACTAAGTTAAAGCTTTTTCGCAGATTAAGATTGCTTGGTCATACATTAAACAAAACAAAAAAATTGAGATCAGGGCTAAAACGATTATTATAGCAAAGCAGCGTACACCAGTTCTTTCTAGAGGAGTGGGACAAAATTCCTGCAAATTATTTTGATTGGAAGGAGAGGCAAAATGTTTAACCAAAAGCATACAGTTTAAAAGGCAATGTAAGAAAAAGCATAAATTTCTGTGACTGAGAAATTTTCTCTCTCATTGTTGTGGCATTTAGCAACACAATTTTGGTAACTCTATTCGACCTATAAAAGAAAAGTGTGATGTAACAGTAGGAAAAAAAAGGTTATGTGTCTTATAGTGAATAGAAATATCAAGTTTCAGCCTCTTCTATTTTTTCCTGTGGTTTCCCATTCAACTTCCTAAACAAAAACTTTTAACTGGCAGATAATTGAGGTTTAGAGTTCTGGTCTCTCTGATGAATCCATGGCTAAAGATGCTGCAGACATAAACGCATTAAGATGCTTTTATGGGTCGATGAGAACAGGAGCCTTATGTGATTTTGTTGAGGGGATTATTTTAGGATGGTTTGAAAATGAAACTGGAGACGAGTGTGAAAAGTGGCCCCTCTCTTGACAGCTTTAGACTTTTTCCGCACTGTTTTCATGATTGCAGGATGTAACGGAGCAAAGCGGGGATTCATTCTACGAAGCCAGATGGGAACAGAAATCCACATCAGAGGGAGACACCTGGAATCAAACAAGAAGCCGAACATGAATATTGGAATTTGTTGGTTTCTGACGTTGAGAAGGCTGCAGATTGATTTGACAAAATATATATATAAAAAAGTCTCTATTTAGATGCATCCCCTTGAGACCCAGGAGAACAGGTTTTTGAGTGGTGATCTATTATGATCGTCTCGTCAGCTCTTTTTTGTACATGGATCGGATCCCCGTGGTTACTTACAATGTTCAGGCATTTAGGCCTCCTCCTTAGCCTCCACCCACGCTTCAGTGTGTAGACTGTGTAAATACACAGAATTCTCTCTCTCATCATTACCAGACCATAATCCATAATGCAGTCTGGTCTCCCTCAGATGCAACTCCACTACATTTACGCTATCTATTATTGAATGGATTAAAAATAGTTTCATTTCTTAACAGCAACTGCGTTTTCTTTCTTCCTACAAATATGCTTAAACTCTGGAGCCTTTGCACTAGCCCCTTCCAAATTACTTAGTAATGTCACCACTTTGAAATTTTCATCTGTACGCACAAACAAGCGTACACACAAACCAATGGTTACAAAAAAGAATGGAAGATATGAAGTTGTTGGGAAAACCAGATTTTACAAGCAGAAAAAAATAGAAAAAACAATTTTTTCCACACTCTATTAAATTTATAATATTTATATGTGATGATATGTTGCAGGGGGGCTTTCTCCGAGGTGGTTCTCGCAGAGGAGAAGAGGACTCAGAGGCTAGTGGCCATCAAGTGCATCCCTAAGAAAGCCCTGGAAGGAAAAGAGAACAACATTGAAAACGAGATCGCTGTTCTGCACAGGTGAGGTACCTGCCATGCATCCGCCGTGGGCTCAGGAATTAGTCAGCGCAGCGTCTCATACCACATGCACGTGTAGATCCAGCATAGAGGTCAACATAAAAGATGACTGAATGTATAGTGTCAGTAGAAACAGTAGGATTGTGCACCGGAAATGTCAGGAGTAAAGAAGATAGGCCTATTTTTAGTCTCCCTGTTTCTAGGGCAACAGCACACAGAGGCGGAGATGGTGTGGAGTTCCCCGCAGCAGTGTACTGAAGAAAGAGAAAGAGACACGGAGAGGGTGGGAGTGTGGGGAGTGGTGAGGAGGAGTGTGCGGGAGGCTTTGATAGAAGAAGAAGAAGAAAAAGAGGAGTGTATGGGAGAGCAGGGAGTGTGGAGTTTTGGAAATATTTAAACCAATAAAGTAAAAGGGAGTCCAGTGAAAGATGTGAAACAGTCTGTTAATTGTTAGACTTTTTTAGCCTCTTTTTGTTGAAGTGGCGTTAGCTCATACGATCTCAACTCGACTCTGATGGCCACTTTGTCCAGATCAATCTCCTCTGAATGAGATGAGATTAGCATTTATTGTAGTGTTTTTTGTTAAGTTGTGCATCATTTCTTTGTTAGTTGTTCAAGCTGTTGTTCTGAATGTCAACCCTCCTTAACTTTTGTCATTTTTCAGTGAACGGGTTTATTTTGAACCTTTATGTATTTTCCGTGAAACATAATTGCTTTTCCAGTTTTGCTTTCTATAAAAATGAGAGAGCAGACTTTTCTTCATGTGATCTGTTCATCACAGATACATCTGTTGACCAACTTGTGATGAGATCTGGCTTGTTTCAGTAAGATTTCTGTCATATATCTCCTCTAGAATCAAGCACCCAAACATTGTTTCACTGGAGGACATCTTTGAGAGTATGTCTCATCTATATCTTGTCATGCAACTGTGAGTAGCCCTTCCTTCTTTTCCTTCTATCCATGGTCTAAATCAAAGATTATCCATCATTTCTCTGCAGATGACTGGATGACTGTAGAAGCAATTGAAATAAGACTTTGTCCTACTACTTGATCGAGAAATACCCATAAAAAGATATATATATTTTTGTATTTTTTCCCTTTTTTCCTTGTGAGAACTGGAATTATTTAGGAGGCTGTGTCTTTAAGCTATCTTGTCCTGCTTGGGAAACATGCAGAGTAAAATCCAGGCATTTAGCCATCATAGACACCCACACATGTGGAAAAATAGCAACAAAATGCAGCCAAAACAATGGAGATGCTCAGAAATGTATCAGTGCAAAAGTTTTTGGTAGGTGTAAAAAATGTAGTCATATACTATTTTGGATTTACCAGCCTTTTCCTTTAAATAGGATCATTTTTTATAGGTAAAGTTAGGGAATGCGATAGTTAAGTCTAGTTAAGTTTTGGACAACCCAATTATACCAGATAATCATTGAGAAATAGTCATTAAGTGAAACTCAGACTGTGGCTAGCTCAGGAGCAACAAAACTCTGCAGCTAAAGAAAGGTTGTGAAAGATAACACGTCCAGGGTTATACAATATGCCAAGAGCTTGCAGTCCAAAAAAGAAAAGGTAGTCATTTAATATTTCAAAGCAGACAAGAGGTTACAAAATGTTTTTCCAAAAGGACCTTTAAAAATAAACACAAAGGTTGAGATTTAACCAGAAAAGTAATTACTTTCTCAGATCAGGAAAGTAAAGTTCAGAAGCTTTTTTAATGAATAACATCCACATTTGAGAACCATTTTTGATTTGACTCAATGTCTGTATAATATAAAATTTTGTTTGATGAGCTGAATGATGTAAGTGAGACCAAAAAAAAAGCTAATTCAAAAGCAATCTATAAAGGGATAAATACTTTTTTCTCAATACTGGAGAAAGAATACATGTGTCACTTCGCAAATTAATTATATCAACTTATTTTCCAAAAACTGTCTGTGTCAGCTTTTCTACAACTACTCTGGTCTTTGTTATAATCTGTGTTCACAAATAATGCATTCAGCCATGTTCCCAATAAATTAGTTCACATTCATATATTTTTCCACCTCTGTTGCCGGACTGTAAATAAAGTCTGGGATTCAAATTAAATAGAGCCTCATTAAGACCACATTTTAGATTGCGGTCAGTCTCAAAGCCCTTCAAGCAGATTTAAAACCCCGATTTCATTTAGGCAAAACATCAGCTCAGTAATCCTCCACTTACATAATCTGAAGACATCTGCGCTGTTAATTTGGCTGTAGTCACTAGTATGATGGCCAGAGGAGAAAAATCACAGTATCAAAAAGCTCCTTTTTCCTCTCTGCAAGCTGAGATCTAGTTTATTTGTAAATGCTAAACAATCTGTGATAGCAAAACTCCGCATACAATAAACTTTAATTTTTAATGGTTTTTAATGGAAGCCTCTTCATTTTGTAAACTTAATATGATTGGAAAGGCATGAATTTGGCCAGGGGTCTCCATGAAGACAGGATTGTGTGCAGATTTCAACAAGATGCTAACAATGAGCTAAAAGAAAAAAAAAACGATTTCACAAAACCTTTCAATTAGATAACTGTTTTATTTTTTACAGCTGATGTTTAGAGCTATGACAAATTAAAATATTGTACTTATGCCACTCGTGAACCTTATGTAGTGCTCATGTAATTGATGCTGTGAAAAAATTAGGACATACCATTAATATTCAATTCATCAAGATATCTTCATATGCTGGTGTACAGTTCATTGTTTTGAACGGGCTGAGGGAGCATTTTCTCTAGAAACAAAATGAACGTATTTGCACTTAAATTTTAAAAAGTAACTTTCTTTTACTCAGAAAAAGCAAAAAAATAAATAAGACAAATCAACATCACACATTTTGTCACTGAAGAAAAGTTAAAAAAGTTATTTTAGAAAAGTAAGCTTTTTATTTTATTTAATTTTTTTTAAACATATTTTTCTTTTTGACAGAGTTTCTGGTGGGGAACTTTTCGACCGGATTGTGGAGAAAGGGTTCTACACGGAGAGGGATGCCAGCCAGCTCATCCACCAGATCTTGGATGCTGTAAAATATCTCCATGATATGGGAATCGTCCACAGAGATTTGAAGGTACCTTCTTTCATAAAAGAGAGACGCAATACCTCCGCTTCTCGTTTTCAAACAATAATACTGGTCCTACGTTGTTTTGTTTGCAGCCAGAGAATTTACTGTATTACAGTATGGATGAGGACTCCAAGATCATGATCAGTGACTTTGGTCTGTCGAAGATCGAGGGAGCGGGCAGTGTCATGTCCACGGCGTGTGGTACTCCTGGTTATGTGGGTGAGGAGCTCTTTCTCTGGTCATTCAGATTCTCTTCACCTTCTCCTCTCATTTTTATGAGAGTTGTTATAGCTGACATCTCCTCATTACTCAATGGACTGTAAGAGGCTCTTTATCCACTTCTGAGCCAGTTCTAAGTGCTTCAGAAGTGCTAGGTTGCTGCTTATAGTGACCTGTTAGATCATACAGTTTTTCTGAAAGGTCAAAATGACTTACATCTTGTGTATTTTTCACTCTCTGTGTATTGTGTTTGCTTCACAGCCCCCGAAGTCCTCGCTCAGAAACCATACAGTAAAGCTGTGGATTGTTGGTCCATAGGAGTTATTTCTTACATTTTGTGAGTTGATCTTTTCTGTTTACTTTTCAAATGAACCCTTTTTAAGAAAATGATCAGGTTGTAACTTTGTTCCCCCAGACTCTGTGGATATCCTCCATTTTACGACGAAAATGATGCCAAGTTATTTGAGCAGATTCTGAAAGCAGAGTATGAATTCGACTCTCCATACTGGGATGACATCTCAGATTCAGGTACTTCCAGAATATTTTCAGTAGACACAACAATTACAAGTGCTTTTTAATAACATGAACCTAAATTTTGTTGGCAGCCAAAGACTTCATCTGTCATATGATGGAAAAGGACCCCATGAAGAGGTATACTTGTGAGCAGGCTCTCCAACATCCTTGGTAGGAAACTCAAACAATTTTTGGTATCTGTTATAAATAATGCTGTGACTTTTCTGTGCAAGAAGGCCAATGGCATATGCTTTAAGTTATATTTTTAATTTCAGTATGACATTTAAAGCTTTCTGTTTTGGGGGAAATTAGATTAACCTCCTGACTACCAGTAGTTAAGATGACAAAGGTTTAGGTGAGCCTAGACCACAATGTGGGATTTGTGGCCTTTTGAGATCATTTTAGATTCAATTCAAGATCACTTTACTGACCAACTCTGAAAATCTAATCTGAACAAGTTTATACAAATATATTAGGGTTTTCTTTGAGAAATCTACTCTTACTAACCCCAAAACAGAACATTTTTCTCAAATTGTGATACAAAAGGGTTACTCACTTTGGATATGAGTTGGTTTTGATACATTGATGTTGTAAAAGCTGCTGGTTTAATCTGTGTGCTGCAGTCCTGACTGTTCTAAATCCCATTTGAATTAAGTGAGCCACAAAAATAAAGAGGAATCATTCCAGCAATAGTGGAGATATTGCAAACGTCTGAGGTCATTTTCTGCCATCCAAACTCGACTCTGGATGGCAATTGGATTGAACTTGTTTCGACATGAACATTGTTTAAAATTTAGGCATTTTAGTTAAGAAACACAACTAAAATAAATTTTAACCCACTAACCTCTAATTGGAGCAAACTTTAGAATTAACAATCTGCTTTAGGTAGATATGGATTCATTCTGACGAGAAGCAACTCATCAAATTATGTTCAAAGACAGAAGGTGTAGGAGAAAAAAGAAGGCACTGTTCACAGACTACCAGGTTTCATCTACTTATTCTTTTCCTGGCATTCATTGGTTGAGGGAAAGTGATTTTATGCTCTTGAGCTCTAATCTGCAAACCTATTCTGTTAAAGGGCAGATTAAGTTTGTCGCATATGTTACTGTGGTGATAGAGCCAGGTAAAAAATGAACCCTCTCTGTGATGCTGAAATCAAAGTTACCTTAATAAAACACTGAAAGATCCATGTTCAGTATGCAGATTACAAATCAACACTTACAAAG
This sequence comes from Alfaro cultratus, assembly GCA_903066825.1. Taxonomy (NCBI): domain Eukaryota; kingdom Metazoa; phylum Chordata; class Actinopteri; order Cyprinodontiformes; family Poeciliidae; genus Alfaro; species Alfaro cultratus. Next base: position 57,246 of record CAEFZX010016101.1, on the reverse strand, counting down.
AGATTAATGGTGAGAGACAGCGAACAGTCATAAATGATGGTTTCACCTCTATTCTTCTCCCCCTCTCAGAGTTAGATTGGTCTTCCACAAAAGTAACATTAATCAGAGATACAGAATATGCTGATCAACAGCACTTATAAAAATCGTTGAATTCAGGGGACCCCTTCAGTGGCCACAGGTATATAAACTATATCGCTGGGATATTCTGACTGCTTCTACAAACACTTTTGGAAAGTTAGTGAAAACAATAACTCGGCTACAAAGTGAGAAAAATCACCCAATGGGGTCAGATGATTGTTAGGCGTGTGACGGACATTTCAGATTTTCTGCAATCCTCCAAACTTCATGCGGCTTTCAAATTAGCTCAAGAAAAGTTTATGAAGCCTTTTAACTCCAAAAGTGAAACAATTAAACGATTATTAAAACAGATGTCAAAAGTCTGTTGTGTTAAATTCACTTGTGATGATCACCAGCGTCCGTTATATATATATATATATTTATATATATATATATATATATATATATATATATATATATATATATATGTTTTCTTTTTTTTTCAGGATATGTGGTGACACAGCTCTGGACAAGAATATCCATGAATCTGTCAGTGCTCAAATCAAGAAGAACTTTGCCAAAAGTAAATGGAAGGTCAGTCAACAAACTGTGAAAGGAGCAGATTTAGGTTCAGCAGGAGTTGGATTACATGCTTTCTTCTTTGCCTGTTTGTCTCACTTAGACATATATTTTTGAAAAAACTGCCAACCATTGCGTCAGTGTGGCATTATATATTTAGTGTTTTGGATTGAAGTAAAAAACTGCACACACTCCTTTGGATTTACAGAAATTAGTTACCACCTGGCAAATTTTCCCACCTTGACAGACCTAATATAACCCTCAATCTCCCCTCAGATTTTTATTAGTAAATACAGCCTCCCAATGATAAAAAGTCTAAGAGATCCCAGCACAAACAAGCACGAGAAGCAGCAGCAATAACATCTCTTTCTCTCCCTCTGTCTCTCTTTATTTATCTCTCTTTCTCTTGAACCCAAAGCAGGCATGCATAAAATCTACACCTCCCCTGGTGCAGTTAATGAAAACAGTTAAACTCATGCAGACAATTGCTCTGGCACTGCCAGGATAGAGAAGAAACTTTGGGGCCATTGCAGAATAGTTGAGTTTAATTATTTTGGTTTTGGAATATCACCTCAAATTAAAAGCAGACACTCACTGATGACAAATGTAAAGCAACCAAGTCTGGCTGCTTAATTTTTCTATCAGTCAGTACATTTTCTATAAACTTATGACTAAGGCTTGTCACTATAAAAATTTTATATCTGTTTACTTGAAAATCCTGAAAGTATTTTCAAGTAAACATCTCTCTCTGTGTTCTTGTATGTGAGCCCTGTTCCTACTATTTTTAGGTCAGCTGTATAGCCATCTTCTCCCCAGAAATATACAGTTTTTACTAAAGCCTCCTGGGGGAGATGTTGATGCCCTGGTTTATACGGTGTCTCTGCAGAGAAAGAAATTAAGAGAAGAACTGAATAGAACAAGCTGGGAAAGAGCAGAGGTCCTAACGTTTCTTAAAAACAAACATGGCCATAATTCGTCTTCATCTGCTCATGAACTGACCCATATTGTTCCTTTTTCTGCTGTGCATTTGGGCTCAGCCTCTGACTTACTTTATGTTTAGGATCTTCAGTGATCTACAGATCCTTTTTTACCAAAATCTAAGTATTTTGTTGGTTTCCTAAAATTATTTTTGTGTTTAGTTTACTATAGAGCAGCAAAAATAATGAGATTAATATTACAAAATAAAAAGGATTTTCAAGTTAACAGTTTTTCTCCATGTGACAAAGGATTAAACATCCCAGCTATAACCGTAACACACTCAGAAGTTTACTGACATGCCTCTTTTTTATCTTTTGTTGGGCGGCAACTTTCTGTTACACACCAGTATGACTGTGTGGGAGTTTGTCATAAATAATTTAATGTAACCTCTAGTGGGCTACACCATCTGTGATTTTTTGCAATTTTCACTTCACTGTTCAGTTTAAAGAATCTTTTCACATTTATTGGTAAAGTTTTTATGTGCAAAATATTCTTTTCATTTACACAAAAACATAATCACTTGTAAAACAGATCCACCATAAGAACAATGTTAATATAAGGATATTTAGTCATTTGAATTGATTTACAAAATATATATGATAGCATCTGTCAAAAATAAATTTTCCAACTCTGTGAATGTACTTTTGTATACATTTATTATTCAGTTCTTTATGTAATTCTATTGCTAATTGGTTGGCCAACTTTATTTTAATAAGTTAAAAATGATAATTTTCTTACATTTTCCTTAGTGGCGTGTATTTCGCATGATGTTTCAATCAGCCTGTTAAATAAACAAAAAACCATTTTAAATTAGAAATATTTATTTCTATAACTCAGATTTCAAATCACTGTCAAAAAGAAGAAAACATACCAGGAAAAAAAATAGAGGAATTTTTTGACATACAGGAAGCATATATATAATTTTTTTTTTCTTGTATTTTTGGCTTCTGCAGCAAGCATTCAATGCCACGGCGGTGGTGCGACACATGCGGAGGCTGCAGCTGGGCACCAGTCTCGAGGGACCGAGTCAGATTACTCCCACCAGTCCCTGCCATGGACATCTGCTCCCAGAGGAGGAGGTGGAGGAAGAGGAGGATGAACTGGGGAACGAGGAGGAGGAGAGCTGTAAGTCAGCAGCTCATAGTCAACGAGCAAATACAACTTCAAACCGGCCAGTGATATATGTGCTTAATAGATGAATCTTTCAAAATAGGTGCTTTGTGAAGGTACCTCCAAAAACTTTATCAGAGTATTTTTTTAAGAGATGAAGTCTTTAATTTTGCTTTTGCACAGTGGAGTACATGCCTCAGTTAGAAATCATTTTTTGACATTTCAATTAAGTCTATGATAAACAATGTCCATATTTTCTTTTAATCACTTTTAAAGTTACATATATATTGTGTAAATTAACTAAAAAAATGAATGAATGTTAGGTGGGAAAAAGAAAAAAAATTACCCAATATTTACCCAAATTTAAGTGTCAAAATAAAAACCACATCATTCCTTTAGAGCTCAAGAAGACTGAAATCAAAAGGTATTTCAACAAAGTTTTAGTTTAAGAATGTGCAATTAGGTTATTACAAACTTTTTATTCCTTACATTTTCCTCTGATCTGGTTTATTTACCTGTCGAATTGGGCAGGAAACATGTGATGACACTGAAAGTAAAAAAACCCCGGAAGTTATTCATTGTGGTCAAAAAATCTGGAAATTTGACAGGTGTGTGTAGAAGTAGTCAGTCATATTATTATAATTTAAAAATATTTGAGATTACAGAAAAAGGTAGATACTACATTAACTTTAGAGAAATCTCAGGCTTATTTTACAAAGTTCTTTAACCAACTGTGTAGTTTACAGGACAGGATAGTGATGAGCAATGTAAGATTTATTTATTTTATTTTCATTTACAAATCCTTTAGCTGCCAGGACGCCCCGTCTGCCATATTTTTGAGAGACGATCTGGTTGTGACTCAGCCCAGCCTGTTGACAAATGATGACAAAAAGCACCAAAAGCAGTTACATAAATTTTTTTGTGCAGATGGGATTGTGTGTTTTCTTTCACAACACTCAGTATCTCTTTAGAAGTCATGTATTTCTTTGGAGACTAGTATTTCGCTTTCATTATTTCTATTTGCATAGTCTAAGTTTCCGTTAAACTATGTTGTGAATGAATGTATTCTATTATAAGACAAGCTTCTGTGTTACATATTCTAACCCTTGTCATTTGTTACTCCTAAAGTAGTGACTTAGATCTCTGCAAGACCTGCAGTTGCAAAGCATCATATGTGTCATGTGCAACATACACATGTAGAAATGGTTATAGGTGGTACTTTGTGTTAGAATTGTTATATTATAAGAGTTTTGTTACAAATGGATAGGAAAACTTTAAATCTAAGCCTGCCATGAGCTCCTGACTACAACTTTCAAAATTTCTGATTGTGTATGGTGTAAAGTAAAGCATTAAAATGTCAACGGTAATGAGCGAGATGAAGGTCCTGCTGCTACAGAAAGCAAAAGGCTTGTTCCCTGCATGCAGTTGTTAGACTTGAATTGGTATTGCATTAATTCTGCTCTATTGCATATCTTATATCTTCCCTCCTACTCATAAATCTTATTTATTAGTTGGACAGGTTTGCCAACGTATTAAATTATTCAGCACTGTCATAGTCAAACAAATAGCTCTCATGTTAAATATACTGAAAAAAATTATGTTAACTTTGATGTTGTACTCTTAATGACTAACCCTTGGGTTTTTCTTAATTCCTCTGCTGCTCTGCTCTTCATCACCCAGTGTCGCACTACGAGGATGGTCGCCGTGGAAGTAACGAGGGTAGCACAGATCGGGACAGCCTGAGAAGCTGCACCTACTGCTGCAGGCCAACCAGTCGCATCTGAGCAAAGCCTCCTGGTGTCATGATGATTAAGTGTCTTTGGAGCACCCAGAACCCGCCCACCCAGTCTGGCCAGTAAGGCAGAGCACCCAGTCTGGCCAGTAAGGCAGAGTAGATATTAGTCAATGTCCACCAGAGCACATACCCAGACAGCAGTTCTCCTCTACTTTCTTTTTTTTCCTTTTTTTTTTTTTTAAGAACCAAATATATGTTGTTTTTTTATTATTTTTAAATAAAACATTATTTCAGTTTTTAAGAAAAGTATTTGCCCAATTGCAGATTGTTTTCTTTTGTTGTCACACTTCTATATTTTGCTGCATCATTAAGCAAATTATACTGTCAACGATACAAGGGGAAATACAAGAAGCAGTTCATAAGTGATGATTTCAATTATTAAGGCAAACTAACCAAAGCAAGACTAACTACAGGGAAAGGTTAATCACAGCCTTTGCCTCTAAATGACCCCATTGTTGTTCAATTTTGCAGCCACATACATGACTAGTTACTGCCAGATCATCAGAATCAGGAAGGAACGTGAAATAGGTTAAAAGATCTTAAAGGAATTAAGCAACAGATGAGAAATAAAATGTCTAAGTTTAACTTTGTAAAGGGTCCAAAAGCTTTCAAAAGCTTTAGGACCTACAGTACATAATACCACAGTAAGTCATTATCCTCAAATAGAAAAAAACAACCAACATTGTCATCTAGAAAGTCTCTTCTGATGTGAAGAGCACTGCGCGTCTCACATGCCTGAGTAAAATTCAGAAGAAGACTGGATCCTCCGTAAGAGATCTAAAGTGAATATCACTGCTGATTGGACCTAAATCTGACAGAGATGCTGTGAGTTGACCATGATCAGGCTGTTAAAGTGTTCAGATGTTACAATGTGTCTGAATTAAAATCCTTTAAAGAAGAGCAAGATAACATTCCTCCACTGAGATATAAAAAGACTCATTGCACGTTAACCCACGAGCTTGGTGGCAGTCTTTGCCAAGAATTGTTGAATTTAGCAACCAAATACTTTTTTCACAAAGGGATACATTGTTTGAATAGTTTCTACCCTTAATAAATGCAATTACCATTTGAGAACTGCATTTTGTATCAACCCAGGTGATCTGAAACATTTAGTTGTGACAACAAGCCAAAAACTGAAAAGAATCTGTAAGGCTGCTTTGAGAATGCAGAGGTTATTTCAGTTTTAAAAGGTCTAACTCAGCAACCCATCCTTATAATTAAATTATCTTTTTTTGTGCAGCCATAAAAGAGCATGTTTTTTTTTTTTTTTACCAATGGTTCAGCATGTTAGCTTCACAGGGGGTTTCAATCAAAGAGGAGTTCTAAAAGCTGTGTCCTTTATCATAATTGTTATCTCATTATGTGAAACATCTACCTCTAATCATAATTTCTGTGTCTGCATCCATCTGGCCCACACACTCTGCAATACTGGCAGCTTTCCCTGAAAAATCTGGCCAGGCAGGTTACAGAGAAAATACCATTTAAAGGGAGCCAGTACTTAAAGAGAGTCCTGCAGGTCTTTCTACTCTTTATTCGTTAATGAAATGCCAGCCGCTATCCAAGAAGTGACTCTAGTCAAGTAGCTGAACATTGTTTCTCCCTCAAGTTATGTTTTAATGCCGAGTGAGCAACTCAGTTTGTGTGGAAACTCTGCAAAACAAAAGTCCACTCAGGGAACATTTTAGATAAAATAAACCATTTCAATTAAATTGATTGCAGTTTGGCTGTAATGTGATTTGATCCAATTGTTTTAACAAGTAGATATAGTACCTTGTAACCCAATTGACTCTTTTCAGTTTCGTATTCAGTTCCAGTATAGAAATCTGTCCTACCAAGTTTACTCATAATTGACTTTAGTTGTTTTTTTTTCCACTTACATCTGGTTTTAGTTCAGTTGAATCAGATTTAGTCTCACACTTACAAACTGAATACTTCAGTCTAATTTATTATTCTAAATAAATAAATTGCTTCCAGGTTCTTTCAACTAAATATAATACACTTCAGTTAAAAAATAGACAGATTAGCTCCAGTTAATTCCAGCTGAATGCAGCTCAGCTCAAGTAAATACTAACTCTAATTTATTTGAGCTTTTTCACCCCCAAATATAATCCAATTCAGTCCTCTGCAACACAGTTCAAACTAAAAATCCTACTTATAAAACTAGTCTAGTTTATCCCAGTTTCATCCAATTGACTAAAATTTACTAAATAATTTTAACTGAATACAATATATTTAAGTCCCAATATAATCCACCAGACTCAAATTCTGTCACAGTTCAGCCCATTTTTACATCTCATTTACTCAAATGTTTTCTAACTGAATGAAGTGCATTTCAGTCCAGTGAAGCGCAATTTAATCTAATTCTTTACTGGATACAGTTTACATCCATCAAGTATGTAGTGGGCATTAATGGCTGGATATTCTATTCATGAATAAATACAAAATGCCAAGCTTAAAATGTCATTTTCCCCAACAAATGCTGTTTTCATGTGGATGAGAAGTAAAAAAAAAAGTTCAGATCAGGTGGATAATAACACAACATTTAACAGTTACTGTGTTTTGTGATCATAAAAGAGCTGCTTATCTTAATGCTGACTGTTTATTACTGCTAAATTAAGTTTTTCTATTTTGTCAACTATTGTTTTTTTTTTTCTTTTTCCCCCTGACTAATTACCACTTTGTGTAAACAAAATATGGAGATACCTGAAAGTAGCAATTGAAACATGGGGTTTTTGGACTCAATATTCTGGCTCAGACTGGGTTAGTAATGGGTGGTTTTGACCTGAAGTGTCTGCATGCTTCCTGTCAGGGAAAACCATTGAAATGTTTGAATATCCAAAAAGAGACATTTTCGTTTGTTTGTTTTATGGCTGTTTTGTTATCAGAGGCTCAAACTGAGATCCCCACTATGTCTTTATATCCATGAGCTCTTATGCCATGAGGAATACAGAAACACCAGGCTTATTTTCACCATTTTGTTTTCAGCAAAATAATAATAATAAAAAAATACAATAAAATAAAGTAATAAAATAAAGAAATCCACAGGCTGTCAGTCTCCCGTCCTGGCCCAGGCCCGGCTCATGTTGAGTCGGGAGGATCTCAGTCTGGGCGCTCTGCCTGCTCTGTGCTGTGCACCTCTAGTGGAAGACGTTTTGGTCTACTGTTTGCATGACCTGGTTTAATATGTTTACATGAATGATGATCAATTAGTATAAACACACAATTTAATATTACTATGTTGTATTGAAAACTGATGTAATTTTTGAGCTATATAATGTGAAGTGATTAACACCTGAAGTAATCTTGACAAAGTACAACACAGCACAGTGGACTTATCATTTGCATTGACTCAAACAGTCAAGTCTCTTTCTGAGTGATCTTTTTCCTGTACTATGTTAATTTATGGCTGTTTTCCTGCTTGTTTGTTTTTTTCCCCCTCATCTTTGACCCTACTAAAGAAAAAAAACACATATCAGCTGTCGTGCTAAGTTAGTATTTTTTAAAATCTATTTTCAGCAGGGTCTTAAAAACAAATGTACAAGTAGCAACAACTGGCTGCTGGAGTGCACTATTTATTTACATTTGTCCTCTTAAGGAAAAGACACTGAAGCCATACATAGATTGTGATACATGATTTATTTTTGTTTGTTTACTTAATGTACAACTCAACAACCACTCCAATTCTACAAGTGATTGAAGGCACATAATATTATTACTGCAACTTTACCACTGAATTAAAAAGGCCTATAATCCTGATATTCTTCACATCATTATCGGTTTAAAAGAATGTATCCCATGACATGTTGGATTCTGTTTTAAGAAAAAAAAAAACTTTAGAAAGTTAGTGAACTAACCCATCAACTGATCCTCCTTCGTTAAAGAGTTTTGTTTCATATGTAGCTGTTAATGTGGGTCCATAGTACAAAAAAACAAGGCAAATCACTCTGGATTTACATGACTGTAATTGTGGAATATATGCAAACTGTGTTTGAAGGGCTTCATGTTGAGTGTACTATAGCCAATGTTGATGACTTTGATAACCTGGCCATTATATGTTTGGTAAAGACTTTCTGTTGGGATTTATCTCGACCCGGCTGTGTTTTTTTTTTTTTTTTTTAAAGCTTCTGTTACCCCTTACAAACACACTAAAATGCATAAAGAAACACATGTATATTATATATATATATATAAAAAATATAAATATAAGTATATATTGTATATCCTTTTTTGTAAAAGCTGTTTTGAGCTACAAATGTATGGATGCAATGCATCATGGGTTATTGAAAAAGTTGTATGAAAATACGATTTGTACCCACAAAGAAATGACTGCAGGAAATGAAATAAAACTTCCTTGTCTATGCATTGTTTGTATTGTCATGAGACAAGACAGTCTTTATAATGGAAAGTAAAATGAGAAAACAGATTCATTTGGGAACAAATTCAGGTCGCAGATAACTATTTACATTTTTTACAGTGTGCATTGGTTTAAAGTTATAGCTGTGCAGACATTTCTTGGCCTTGCAGGTGAAGTTGACTTTGTGTTTGATGAACCATTCTTTTTAATTTAGATAAATGTTTTGCATCTTAATGCTGTGAAAATAGCAGAGAAATTTTCTGATCAAGCCTATCAGATTGTCTTTTTTGTGGTTCCTGGTATTTCAAAGAACTTATGACACTTCAACAAAGTTCACAGTGCCTTTGGAAGAGAAACAAGTTCACAGAATCACACAACTCTTTACCTAATAGAGGCAGCTTTTCCAGTTTTTCATCAGCACCAATCCAGTGTGGAAGGGTGTTTTTGCTGAAAAATTAAATGGTCCAGTTTGACTCACACACACCGCTCCGGTTGAAATAACTTTGGATAAACTCAACATATCAGGACAGCCTCCCAACTAACTGGTTGTCATGTCGACACAGTCTAACAGCTGTGATAGAGACTTAGACGCCTCTCTCTGCTGCATCTCTGAGAATCCTCCTGTTGGTGTTGGCAAGACAGACATGAGTCCATACCCAGCCTGGCGGCCAGAGGATTTGAGAGCAGAAAATCTTAGATTGCTGTATGTTTATAAAATGATAATGTTTACATTTTAAGAAGTGTACATTCAGAACTGCATGTATTTCAAAAGTGCTGGTGGAGGGATGAACAATTATGCCAATGGAGATTTAGTGGATTTAGTATTAACAAAATTTTTAATTAGGGATTTTTTCAGCTCCAGACTAACTGTTCTCAAAGATTTTTCAACTTTTTTTTTTACATGAGATTCTGATACAATAATAATAATAATAATAATAATAATAATAATAATAATAATAATAATTTTGCATCTCAATGAACACATTTGTCTGCATTCCTATCTTATCTACTTGTTTGTTTGTTTTTTTCGCAGGATGAGAATGAAATGAAAATAAACAAAGCCATGGTATTGTGTTACATGTTATTTGCTCTGTATTTTGCAAAAATACAGAGCAAATAGTTTTCATTTTTAATTAGTGAAAATTATACCACTAAATTACTAGTGGTATAATTTTCCCTGTTATACCACTAACAGGGAAAATTGCTGTCACACCAGACATTTAACTAGAAACATGAAAACACAGACGTTTGCTCTCACTGTATATATATATTTTTTCATTGTCTGACATTAAATTACATAAACCTTTCCTATTTTCAGTTAAGAATGTGAGAAATTTGACTTCCTTCTCTTTAAATTCAGAGGTTTAAATACATCCTCTGTAAAAGGTGGGGTTGATTTTTATACTGTACTATACTGATTAAATCTTTTGTGAATCTCTTTACAGGCTTCTCACAATGGATTGTTGTAATTTTGGCCCATTTCTCCTGACAGGAAGGAATGGGCCGTCTATAAACGGAGTCAAGTTTGTAGGCCGTCTCTGTCACAAACACCTTTTCTGTTCAGTCTGCAGATTTTCTTTGTGATGGTGACTCCAACACATTGACCTTTCACCCTTAAGCAACCTTGTAACTAATTTGGTGGTATACAAAGGACATAAGTATATATTGTATATCACTGTGATTTATACTCATGACTGTGAAGGTCTGGTCTTGCTACCTGAAGGAAATCACGTTGCTTAAGTTTCATTTACAAACCACTACTTGGCCTCCTGCCAACATATATTTGTACTGAGAAATGTGGACTGTTGTACTTTTCGCTCACACAATTTTCTGCTTCTTTCTGTCCCTTTTGCTCAGACTGAATTGGGAAAGAATGTTTTCTCTCACTATGCTTCCTTTTCACAAAACTTGCTACAAGAAGCTTCTAGATTGACTGAACTCATCTTGTTTAGTGCTTTCAATCTAAACCGAACGTTTTTGACGCTGATTCTATGACACACGCCTATTTTTTTATAGCTTGACAATCTTTTAACTGTGTATTTTTCTGTAAAATCTGTTTATTATTTAGCCAAACTCAATGATCCTGGGTTAATAAACCAAGAGAGCAAAATATCTAAAAGAAATAGACACAATGTCTCACCTATCTTCACAGCATTTTTTTATTATTATTGAGAACAGAGGTTCTAAACAACACTTTAATTTGGAGTTAGGCTTTTTCTTATATTTCTTGTTTTTTGTCAATAGAAGCAAAACTTATGTAATTGTATGTAGATCTTGGGATCTTGAGATTAACCCCCTTCAAAATGGGGGTTATCCTTGAAACAAATAAAAACATAGAAAAAAGACTGCTTAATGAAACAGCAAAATTCATAAAAATAAAGCAGGGAGTAAAATTGTGTACAGTTACAGTACAGATATTTATTCATTATGCATCTCTGTTAATTTCCATGGAAACTGTAAGACAGAAATCAGATATAATATGTCTTGAACGAATAAATTCAGTACATTGACAAAGACTTGGTTGGGCTGCCCTCCACTGGCTGAAAACGGAACTACAATGCATGCTGCACAATCAATGTATCAATTCATTTGTTTTCCAAACCCACTTGATATTTTCAGGATGCAAAATAGTGTAGATCCTGAATCCCAGGAAGGTCAGAGCTCTATCAAAACACAACAATCAATCAGGAAAATCTTTCATCACAATTTCTTTAGTCCCAATGTCTTCAGGTGGGACTAAAGAAATTGTCTTTAGTCCCACCTAAAGACAATTTCATTCACTGAACAAGCGGGGGGATCATAAGTGCATGAGAGAACCATACGTACGCACCACACCAACCTCCTCCTGATGGTGGTCACCTGCTTATCACGCTGCTGTGGGACGGTGTCCAGTTCTTCTTCGTTCAGACCACATATGGATTTTTCTTCCTTGTCATGGCACAATTTAGGAAAGATAAACATAGTTTAATGCAGGGGTCTCAAACTCCAGTCCTCGAGGGCCGCAGTCCTGCAGTTTTTAGATGTGCCACAGGTACAAAACGCTGGAATGAAATGGCTAATTACCTCCTCCTTGTGTANACCTAATTATTCTATTCAGGTGTGGTGCAGCAGAGGCACATCTAAAAGTTGCAGGACTGCGGCCCTCGAGGACTGGAGTTTGAGACCCCTGGTTTAATGGGTATACTGCCTGAAGCATTGCAAAAACTAGAAAAAAAAATAATAATTTATGGATACATTTTATGGATTTAAAGTATACCTAGAGAAAAAAGGTCTCAAAAGGGTCATAAATGAGCATCACAAAAGTTTGTAGGTATTAATCATCACAAATACACAATTAGCCCTTTAAATGTAAGCACTGATTTCAAATAGACACATCAACTGAGATGATTGGACATACTTTCACAAATTTCAAATGTTGACCTCCATAAAAAGTCTTGTTTTTTTTAGCCATCTCTACTTTTCTCACTGTCCTCCACGGAGGTATGACAACCTCCACTTTCCCTTCCCTCTTGTTTTCGTCTCTCCAAAAGCTTTCAAGTGTCCAGAGTGTCCTTCCTCGCCTATTCTCCTCTCTGAAAAGACTGCAAATTCCAGGATTTATACAAATAATAAAACTTGGCTGCGAGTATTTATGACTTTCAGTGTGTATCTGTCCAACCTCTTGTGGGTCATCCACGGTTATTGGTGGAGTGTCTGCAGGTTGTTAAATGACAGGGGGGTTTGTGGGGTCTGATAAGATCACTGCTTTCTGCCTGACAGTGGAGCTGAGATAGAAAACTCTTGGTATTCACTCACATGTTAACATAAGTGAATCTGCACCATAATGTGATATGTTCACTATTATTGTTTAGGTAATGAATATCATATTGGGCTTGATGTTAAAACAGATTTTTTTTACATTCCTCTTGAAGTTGTTTTGAAGGGGAGAATAATCTTAAAAAGTTAAAAAATTAATCATTGAGTGGAGTTTCAGTGATACTAGTTAACAACTAGTATATGCGTATGACAAATACAATATTTAAAATGTTTATTGACTTTATTAACACCCACTATCACTGTACTTATCTTTTTAAATGCTAAAATGGAGATAAAGCTGGTTGACAGAGCTGGATTTAGTTTTGTCATGAAGCAGTGTTGACATGTTTCTTATCTTGCTTCTTCAGATTCAATTTAAAAAAGCAAATGGAGAAGATGTCAAAAATGATGAGTTCACAGTTGTTTAGGGTTTCCTTTTTTTGTATTTGAAAATAGGCAGTAGTAAAATTGTGTGGGTGAGTTTTCCTTCAACGAGCTGCTGGGATTATAATGTGAAGTTTAAAGTCAAAACAAAGAGGTTGTTTGATATTTAGACTACAGGTGCAGTTTCAGTGGTAAGTACAGATTAAATTGACCCAAAAGAGAATAAAAAAAAGCAAGCCTTCTTTTCAGGATGGAGCTCCTGTGAACAAACTTGTTAAAGTGGCCTAGTTTCAATTTGCTACAAGGTCAGTATTGTGACACACAACAAAAGAGAATGCCAAGAGGTAAAACTGTTTCACAGTTTAAAGCATGAGGTATTTATTCATAGGGGGAGATATTAGGCTCTTTTTGTCTTTAAATTGTTACATATAGGTAAATATAAATATATGAATATTGTGGAACATATATTTACTTTTTGGGATTTATTCCATAAAGTGAAACCTATATCTTGCATAGATTACATAGATGAAATAAAAATAATTAAATGATGAGTGTGGCTTACGGATAACAAAAAGTTAGCAATTTGGAAAATTGGAATAGCAGATAAGAGCAATAAAAATTGACATTTTAAGCAGAAATGTCCAGTCTCTGAAACGCATGTTAATTTATTTCCACTCAATAATTATACCCATATTTAGAAACAAAGTTATTTTGAATTGCAGTTATTAGTGCCATATTTTAAGATGTGTTAAAAGAAAAAAACATCAATGATCTTTTTGTAATGCCACAAACTCACACTGAAAGTGTTACAAAAACATTTAATTCAAGCAGATTTATTCAGTGTGGAGGGAAAATCACATGTTGCAGTTGTTGTTACCTCTAAATGTTTGTATTTTTTAAGTAGATCAGTGTCTAGACACACATATTTGGTAATCAATGACTTACTTTTTTATGTTGTATCCTCTCTTTTTTGAACATTTTTTAAATGTTCTTATTTAACAAAAAATAATTTCCAAGCAATTATAATATTTATATTTAGATATTAATACCTTAACTACAAAGAGGAACTGAAGTCAATGTTCTGACTGTTTGGACAGACATGGCCAGCAAAGCTGATTCTGGTTCTAATGTGACTCGGCACAGAGATTCATTTCTTTTAGCTGCCCTTCAAAATGGGAGAGATGAAGTAATATAAAATTAAAGACAGATAGGTCTGGTCATTATAAGTTTGGAAATAGCTCAGAGAATAACAAGAAAACCAGTATTCACAGTCAGCAACCATCTCCAATGATGACTAATTTAATAAAAAAAGAAAAAAAACTGGAAATGAAAACCAACAAAACAGGATGAAGACCCTCAATTATCTTTCTCCAGACACAATAGTCTGAAAAACAATGTAATCACCTAACAAGCCAGGCTGAAACTGATTTTTGGAAAATGTGAAAAATGTCTATCTGTGACTGATCCTGTTTGTGGTGTTTATGGACTGGATCTCAAGGTCTGATCAGGGACAGGAGGGAGTCTGAATTAGAAATCTCAGCAGCCCAGCTTTGGTTCTTGCAGTCGATGTGGTTCTGTTGGATTCTTCAGACCAAACTTCCAGCTGACATCATGTCAAAATAGAAACATCCATTTTAGTATTTAAGTAATTAATGATTAACTAATTTAATGATTAGAAATGTATATATATAAATAGCAACATTAATATTGATGCTAATAATAGTATTCATGATCAAATATTACATATGTTAGCATTAATAAAAAACATATATTAAATTACTTAAAAATACAAACACATTAAATATCTTTCTTTTTTTCACCTGAGTGCCTAATACCTCAGGAACTCATACTTAATATCTTTGGATATTTCAAATTTCTAGTGTGCAAAAATGTTTTAAATAAACTAACTAATGAAACAAATAAAAAATTTCACGCGACAGCAGCACATGTCGATGTTATAATGATGACATACAAATGAAGCCATTGGTGCTCTACGTGTCCAGTGAAGCGAGTGCCCTCAAGGTGAACAGCTACCTCATTAACGAGGGGATCAAAGAAGAACTAGTCTGATTCCTACTGCGATCCTCATTTGATGGAGTTTGAGGAGAATTAATTGACGAGAGAAGAATCACTCCCCCTGTGGGACTCAGACAGGACAGCTGAATATACTGTTTCCTTCTGCCTTTGTTGTCTGATAATAAATTCATTTAATGTACTGTAACAATGGAAAAGCAAGAGACAGAGCACTGTGGAAAATGTAACCGGAAAAGCAAGTTAATGATTTCTGAAAATGAAACATTTTGATTGTATTCATTTTAAATTTGACAGGACAAAAAGAAAATCTGTTTTAGGCTCAAAACGTGGGATATTTTATGAATATTATTAAGTGAGAGAAGTAAGGTTTCAGCTACGAATTAAAGACTGTAAAGGGACATTTTAAGACAATGTTCCTGAAAGAAAATTGTAAAATATCTGTCATTTAATTGTCTTAGCTTTATTCAGAGAATCAGGAGACTTGAAGAAACATGTTAATAGATGCATCATTAGCTTTATAAATGTGAAGATCTTTTCTAGAACTCTTCTTGTTTCCATCTCAAACCTGGTCCTGAAGTTCACATCCGAGAGCCTGCAGTCTGTACCTCTTCTGCGCTCAGGTTGAGGGGACACAGACCCAAGAGATCTAATGGCCCCTCCACCACAGGGACATTAACTTTTCACAATTTCTGATTCATTTTTCACCTTTCAGCACTTAGAGTTTCTGAAACTTCCTCTTTCCGTACTTTTCAATACTGCTGCCAGCTCAGATCGCTGCATCCATCACCATCGGCTTCATTTGAGGTTTCCCAGCGGCTGTGGTCAGCAGCTGGAAATCCCAGAGGACCTTAAGCCCGGTCATTCCTCACCAAATCTTAAATTCTTATGCAGGGGATATAAAAAGTGTCCACACTCCCTGATGAAATGCTACATTTTCGGTCAGATTTAATGAGATCATTATAAATGATATCGACACTTTTTTCAGCTTTGATCTGCTGCACGTGTAAAACACACAGTTCAACTGAAAAACATGCAAATCGGTTCTGCGGAAAAGGTTTTTTGTCTTTTTCATCATGTTTTATTAATTTTCCTCTGGCTTTGCGTGAGGAACTTTGTGCTTTTTTTCTTTTAAAACTGTCTGATAAATAGAATGCATGTGCCTACTTACTAGCACGAGTTATAACCTTCAGCTGGCTGTCATCAGTCTTCAGATCATGTTAAGCTCTCTATCAGTTTCATCTATTCACTTGGTTTATTTTAACAAAACCAGTGCACTAACTGTTTAATGAATCATATCCTACACACATATGATAAGATCTGTACTTCAAAGTGCCAAAAACAACACAGCTTCATAGAAAGGTGGTTTAGGTATTGCACAGACATGACTGCAGAACTAATTTGTGCGCTGAAAACAAACAGAACAAAGCACGAGAGAAGGTTCTGAACTGCTGGGCAACTGAGATCCATCATCAACTAATTAAAGGACAACATTTAGTTTCAGAACTGCAAAAGTTTGTCTTCCTTACTTCCCAAATGGCTCCAAAGAGCTATTAAAGAAAGGCATGATGAAACGAGGTTATAAACGCCTGTACATAAACAGCAACTTTCTTACAAAATGAGTTACACGGCGCAGAAAATAGTCCTCTTTCTCTATAATTTGCTACCATCACAAATGCTCCGCAGTGTCTACTTTACATCATTAGTTGGATTTCACGAGACAGCAGCAAATGATCTAAATAGAAAAAGAATCTATAAAAGCGCAGAAAGGTCTTTAATGGTAGCATCAGTGCCAGCAGCTGTTTGGTTGATGAAGGGGGAGTCCTGCTGTTTGGCCAGTCTCACACAGAGGATATTGTGCTGAGAGGAATTAATAGGACATGACAGCATAAACAGTCTCTGAGGCCCACTGTTCAGCGGGCATCTTTTCAGTTTGATAAAGACCTGTTTTTGGTCCGATTATTCACTTCCTTTGGGGAAATAAGCAGAAGTGAGACACAGAAAACAGAAAAATGTGAGTTAAACCTAAAGCGTTTGATTTATAACTTTGACAAAGATGTTTGTCACATAGGTTATGCTTGGTTATCCTAATTTTCCTGAAGAATGACTCACATGATGTGTTTCATGAGGAAGTCAAGAGAAAACTCACCTCACTATGGGTCACTGCCACGTTCTCAGCATGAATCAGGAATTCAGTGACTGGTCAGAGACCTGCTGGGTCTCAGGGTGGAGAGCATCCATTCAGCCATTCATCTTTGTCTGCTTATCTGAGGTCAGGTCACAGGAGCCACAGGTCCGGTTGGGGAAACCAAGACATCCCTCTCCACTGGGTAAGCCCTGCTGTTCCAGGGCCAAAAGGGAAAAATAATCCATCCAAAATGTTCTGGATCTGGCCCAGGATCTCAGTCCTGAAGGATGTCTACAAGTCCAGCAGAAGAAAAAAACTGCCTAAAAAGTGTCTCTGCTCCAACCTTCTGAATGGGTCAACTACTAGAAAGTTACATTTTTCAACTAAGGGAGAAATGAAATAAATAAATAAAAACTTGTATTCTGTTCTAAACTTTTTTCAGACACTTGTATCAGCAAGTGATTGTTTACTTGAGGCAATTCTTTCTGTGCTCCAGTTGCCAAGCAAAAGAGATAAATAGAAACTTTTTAACCAATAATTATCCTCCCAGGAAAGCAGCACTCAAAACAAATAGGTTACATACAGGAGCATTAGATTCTGTCAGAATCTGAATAAATTCAGGAGAAAATGGACTTTGATCTTTTGAATTTATTAAAGAGGCAAAGTTAGGCCATGCAATATCTTTCAGAGTTAGGTTTTGAAGATGTTTTGACATCTCATAAGCACAAAAACTGCATGGCATTGCTAAAACATCAAAACGGTCCTTCAAAAAGTCTCGCTGAGACCCCTAACCCAGTTACACAGTGTAAAAAATTCACTCAAAGATATTTGTCTTCAAAGAAGTCCAAAAATGATCATCTAGATAAGTGTTCAAAGTCACGACGATTCAAAAAGATCAAAGTATGACTCAGAGACTATCCTAAAAACAGTAAGAGGAGAAAACACACAGGGCATCAAAAGACAGACAACGCTTTCCCACATGGACTTCATTTTGTTGACTGTAAACAAACCAATGCTCTTTATTCCCAAAGAGATCTATTTTTGCGGCATTTCAGAAAGACTGGCTCATTAATATTATTAATTTCACATTTCTGGACTGCTGTTACAGTAGGGGTGTCTCCTTTGCCTTTTGCTCATAAAACTTCTGTTTTCCACTCCACACTGTACACAGCTCATTCATTGTGAGTCTCAGACAGACAGCAGAGACAGCCTCAGGTCAGCCTGAAGCTGTTCGAAAGCCTTCTGAGATGATTCTTCACAATCTACACTAAACATGAGTTTCGTCTTTTCTGGATAATAATGTCCACTATTCCATAAGGGACTCAATGTCCCTTGCAGTCTTATATTTTCTCATCACTGTTGTGAAAGTGAAAACTATTTAAGATGAAGTTTCAACATATTAAACATTTCCCAATACTTGCCTTTGAGACACAAACATACATTAAATACTTTCTTTCTATGTAATTTTTAAACATTTGCCTTTTCAAAAGTCCCCACATTTCACTCGTGAGAAAAAGTTTTAGATTTAAAATAGGTACACATCACATGAGCCCAAAATGATTTAAGAAAAGATAATTACACAAAGCAATTTTTTTATTTACATTTTAATAAAAACTGAAATTTCAAAAACGATTTCTGTCCTCAATCACTTGAAAGCAGCTTTTATTGTTATTACAGTCATCTTAACTTTGTGATTTCATATACTGAAGAGCAAGTCTTTGAAGTTGGAAGGACTTCCGGCCATCACCTTAATCTTTAGAGTGGTTGATTCAAGCCAAGACACAAATTTTTCCACTCAGAAACATTTATCATGTTTACAGTCAGCAGGGAAATGTTTTAATATAATGCTGCTACAAAACCTAAATCAGCCAAAGGTATGAAACATTTTGGATTTAGCTGAATGCTATAAAACACTAATAATATTTAATAGGAAAAAATATAGAAAAAATATTGCTATCATACACATATTTCCATTTTCTAGTATTATTGAATACAGTGAAAGAGGTCTCAGTGTTACAGAGTCTTTCTAGATGCTCCTTTCGCCCTTCCAACTCATTCCTCTTGGAGCTCTACTGCTTTGCCTGAACCCTGGAATTTAACAAATAACCTCTCAGCACTAAATGACCCAAACCAGAAACCTATTGCTACGACTAAGGAACATATCCACAAGGCAATCACACTGAAACAATTGATTTTTTTTTGAGCATCCTGTAATCCAACATTTTGCTTTATAATGTCCTTAAGTTTTGTAAGATGTCAAATCCTGAAATTTTTTATGTACTTCCTTTATCTCCCTCAGCAGCTGAGAATCACTATGTCTATTATTTCCTAATCCTTCATTCATGTCCTGAGAAAAATATTTAGGGTACTAACTTTTTGCTCACTTGACCAAGCTCCTCTGTGCCACCTATGGATCTTCAGACTTACATAGTGAAAAAATAGAAAATAAGTAAAATACACCAACTGCTTCATGCACAGTTGAACTAAAGCACAGCCTAATGACAAAAATATGTTTGTTTGGTTTGGTTTTTTGATGCAGGAACAGATGCTGCTGTTCAAGTATTTCCAGCAACAGCACATTACCAGTATTGCTAAAACATAACCATTGATGCATAATGTCCACCTCATTAGACAGGTAATTTATTCCAATCCTCCAAGTATAAAATGAGATGATAAAAATTGTGACAATTAATTCAGATTGTTATTTATTTATTCTTTGCCCACAAGGATTTTGTAAAACAGAGGGACAGCCAAAACATTCACCAAGTGTCCAGCATTACTTTCCACCTGGTTCATGTTTTTATGCTTTTTAATAAAATTTATGTGGACTTAGAGTGGTTGGTCTAGGAAGTGACATGCTAGAGTTCAATAACACAAGCAGACTATTTCTGAATAGCTGCCCACCGCAGCGACGACTATGTAAGAAAGGGTAAGCATGCATTTAAAGTATTTTGTTTAATCCTGCAGAATAAAAATACTTTCCATAGCTTTAAGTCTTTTGCAAGGAAATCTTCAAAGTCCACTTATGAAAACTTTTAGACACTTGTGGTTCTTGGGAAACAGCCGCCCACCTCCACCATCTCTGGCCATCCATCGAAAATGTTTGTTTTCTTATCATTCTCAGCTCGCTAACAGAGGCAGGAAGAGAAAAACACTTGTTTTATGTATTCTGCTTTGCTTTTCTGCATATTTTCAAAGTCTTTTCTGGCACAAATACAACAAATAAAGTGACACAGACAGAGTCCACTGACCTGCTCAAAGAAGCTTTTGATTTTTATCCCCGTTCTTCCAGCAAACACCCAGTTGTCTCTGAGCTTAACAGAGCCGATCAAAGTGCTTCCCATCTCGACAAACATCTGCCTTATTTCATCTGTCATCCTGCAACAAATGAGCAGAAAAGGTCACTGTTCTGTGACACTGGATCGCTTTTAAATGTTGGAAAGTTTTGATTCAGGCTAACTTTGTTGCTGCATCATCAAAGGAGGCCACCAGCACAATCATTCCTGGTTTTATCTCCTTCAGGTATGCCAAGATGTCTGTCGAGTCTGATATGGAATTAAAATTTGGAAAGAAAAGAAACTTTGGAGCTTCAATAAAGCTCAACATTTGAAATGTGTTATACAAATTGCCATTACTTACTTCCACTAATCATGTTAAGATAGCCAAACTTTTCTACAACTCCATTCTCACCTATTTGTGATAGAAAAAAACCCCATATTACATAATAAATTAAATTATTTAGTATTTTATTTACAGTAGTGGGAAAAATATGAATACAACCCTGAGATGCCACATGATTAAACAGTTTGGCAGCAAAGTCGCCATTTCCTGTTTGACTCCATTTCATAGTTAAGTTGGAATAAGACCATTCACATTGACTGCTTGACAATTATTGGAAGGCCTTGAAGCAATATATAGTGTCTTAGAAAAGTATTCATACCCACATTTCACCCTTTTTCATATTACAATCATAAACTACAATGTATTTCATTGGGATTTTTTTTTTGTGCTGGACTTAGACAAAGTGGCACATAATACTGAAGTGGAAGGAGAAGGATTCATGATTTGAACTTTTTCTTATAAAAATCAAAACTATTGCGGTGTGGATATTTATACTGCCCCCTAAACTTAAACTGTCCTCAGAATGAACCTGTATAGCAAATAGAGCCCTCTTGTGTGCAATTTAATCTCAGCATAACTCCAGCTTTTCTGTGAAGGCCTCAAAGGGTTTGTAGATAATATTAGTGATCAAACATCATCATGAAGATCAAAGAACACGACAGCTCAGGGATAAAGTTGTGGAGAAGTTTAAAGCAAAGTTAGATTAAAAACAATTACATTTCAAGTTTCGAACATGGAATGTTTTTCAATTTCATCATACAAAAATGAAAAGAGAATAACACAATTACCAACATACCAAGACACTACTTAATGGCGTCGAGCACAGACGTAGCAGCTCATTTATGTTATCTACTCGTCTGAGAGTCAGGGTACCAAAATCTTTCCTCTGTCCTGGTCTGTCATCAAGAAGATACAACATTTGCATTTCCTGATATTGCTCAGAGGGAACGGCATCTCCGGATGTTGATAACCTTCCACTTATCCTCCACAGAGAGCATCCTAACACATTATAACTCAACGTGGTTCAGCTACTGAACTGAGGCAGATTAGAAGAGGCTCCAGAGAGTGGTCAAGACAGTGCAGAAGATCGTGGGCTGCCCTCTGCCTTCTCTGAAAGACATTTATACTTCTTGTTGCTTCAGGACAGCGAAGCGCATCATCAAAGACAGCACTCATGCCGCCTACCACCTCTTTGACCTGCTGCCCTCCGCCAGGCATTAGAACCAGGACAAACATACTCAGGGACAGTTTCCTCCCACAAGCCATTATCATCCTAAATGCACCAACCTCCATTTCCCTCTCACTACTATGACTTTCACAGGTCTACATGCAATTTTACAACAATACAACCAAACATTTTACATGCAATACCCTTTCAAGTGCAACAAACTTTTTGTTATATTTTTGCATTAAGACTTTTTACTTTAAGTCTGTTGACAAGAGAACTTAACAAATATCGCAGTCACGAAGTCATTGTTGAAAGAAAGTCTTCTTTCAAGTCTGGTTTAAAGTTTACTACACAGAAAATATGTGTAGGTAGGCTGGTCAGATGAGATCTAAACTAAACCGCTTGACCTACAGGCAAAAACTGATGTGTGGATAAAAACCAAAGCCCATGCAGCCCTGTTCGCTCCGCCATCTGGAATGTAAATTAATCTTACTCATCTATTTCATCTGTACCTGTCCACAACAGTCTGGCTATGTGGGCCAGCAGTGATAGTAATTACCTCAGTCAGACGGTGACACCAAATCCACAGCAGATATAAAACATGAAGGGTCAGATCATAAGCAGAAGATAAACAACAACAATGTTGTTTACTTTAAAGAAATACAGGGAGGAGTGATTTATTGCTGTGTGGACAAGGCATACAAAAACCGGGTTAAAATTCTCGTCACTTGATCCTTGCCCTGCTTCTTCTCTTCCTCTGAGTAGAAAACACATATTAGCTAACATATTATTGCCCTCTCACAGGCTGGAGTGAAAACTATAGCTATGTGAGTGGAAGGCTGTTGTTCGAAGAAAACTTCGTAAAAGCTAAAAATAGCATGGTTAGGAACTTGTTATTGAGGCCTAGGCAGCAAATGGACATTGAGTTTTATCTCAAGCTCTCAACACACCCCGAACACAATCCCTTGCCATGAGGAATTGTAGCGGAAGTATCATTCTGTGGAGATGCATTTTTCAAAAGCAGAGTTGATGAGATGCAAGACGGAGCTAATACAGGGAAATTCTGAAGGAGAACCTATTAGACTTGAGTAAAATAATATTCATGGATTAGATTGTCCTAATCAAGGATCCTATCGAAATCTTACCACAGGAAAACTTGAAAATTCATGCTTACACACACCTTTCATTCAACCTTGGGTCTCTAGTCCTGAAGCAAAATGTGAGTCTATAAAACATTGACTACTTGCAAAAATATTTGGAATTTATTTCTCTTCACAACCATGAATTACACTTTGTTGATCTGTCAAGTAAAATCTTGTGGTTGTAACATGACAAATCAGTGGGTGTTAATACTTTTGCAAAGCACTATATTTCTGCAAGAATAAAACTACAAGCCTGAAACCATTCAGGTTAATCCTTTTAAAAACAATCAACAATAAACATTTAGACATCATGACTGTACACAGACAGCTTATCGGTGTGCTGACTTTTATATTTATAATCAGAGTTTACCATTTACCACCACAATGTTTAGTCCTGGTCCCACATTGTTCATAATGTGACTCATAATGCTGTTGAAACACAAATGAAAATTGATTTTCACAGCAGGGTCGCTGTTTTTGCCAGTTCAGTATGTGAATCTCCGACCACATTCATACATACTTTTTACCATCAAAGCAGATTTTTGGACCAAGTACATTAGCAGCTCCACTCCTGATTTTAAAAGCAAAGTGGTCCGAGGGACAGACTGCAGAAAGGCTGCACTTTGGTACTACTTTAGCTGCACCTTAAAATGTAAATTAGACATAAAAAAAAGAACTAGGTTACCACTTTAATACAAATTGAGTATAAAACTGACTTGATTTAAGAGCCAGCAGCAAAATGTGAATTTCTGACTTACCTGTTGAGAATTTTGTGTGAATTTTATTGAACCCTGAAATATAAAAACAAAACAGAAAAAAAATAGATTGTATGGCATTGACAAGAGATCACTACTGAGCTTTAAAGATTTAAGAATAGAAATAAATCATCTCACCAAGAACATTTTGTGCCTTCTCCTGTGCATCAAATGAAGTCAGGAAAAAGATTAGAAGGAGAACAATCACAGCAGTGAGGGTCAGGAAAACTGCCAAGAAAGAAGAAAGATAAGTGAAGATCACGAGTCTCAGAAGCAAACCTACCAGCTTTAAAATAAACCCTTACTTCGATCTTTCATTTTAGCAAAAAACTAAAAGACTAATCTGTCAAAATGAATCCTTTCAGGTGTTCTTCATCCGCTCATTACGCAAATAAAACTGGTACAGTGCAGCGTTGGTGTCCCTGAAAAATTCCCAGCAGCTCACTCTCGTATTTGTGCAAACAAAAAGGAAAAGAAAAATGTGTCAAGGCTCTTAGAGTTACAGAGAGACCAGGATGTGGCACACACACGCGTCACACCCAGTGTGAACTTGATGGTCAAGTTTCCCTTCTCAACCTAAAGAAGGTTTACTCAAGTATCAAACTACCAGGTACACTGAATCTATCGTGCAAATAGGCATCTGACAGTTGAAGAAAGAAAAAGGTAGAACAGTAAAATGGAGGTGGAAAAAGGGGGCAAAAGCCTCATATTTCAAATTGCATGGGTGAATGAAAAAAAAGGGTTTAAAGGATCATTGTAGCAGTTGTCAGAGTTTTCTATTTGTATGTAAATTTTTGTAAAACCAATATCTGCATAAAACAGCTCACACACACCTAACTGCATAAAACCTCTGGAGACTACAGAAGCAAAAAAAAACAATCAAAGGATTAAAACCGAAGCGTATCAAACACATTTTGCGATAAGAAACAAAACACAACATGGAATCATATGTGAAATTAATTACAGCAAAACAATAAAACTCAAAACATGAATGTGAAGTCTATGCAGGTTGCTATGAAGGTGGAGTAAATGTGATAATGTATTATGACATCATGTTAGTATTTAGGTTCATGGTTTTGATTAGAACCAACATTGTTAATGTTGAAATCCTTGTTGTAGCCAATAACATAATTCCTGCCAATAGAATAATTACTCTGGTCATTTTAAATGTAATAAAGCCAATAGTGTAATAAGATTTTTAAACCATTAATGAAATGACCTTTTGCCAGGAGTCTAATAAGTCATTATGTTAACATAAAAAAAACCCAAAACATTTGAAAATGCAGCAGCTGCAGTCAGTAAGCATCTTACATTAACAAGATATAATTTCTTGGAAAGTTTTTTGACATAAACTTCATATTAATTCGTCAAGGTTACATACTATTCAGCATTCAGTCTTTGTAATTGACAACTGTAATCACTGTTGGAGCATCTTGTGTTGTACATATGGTTTTTGAAAGCTTCTTTGCTCATATATACACATTTCTACATGTACAGAGGGAGATTTAATTAATGGATGTGAAGTTCATTTGGTATTTAAATCTCATTGTAAAATGTGCTAGAATGCAGGAAGTGATCATGTGACCTACATTTTTAAATTATCTTCAGAATACTGGCCAAAAAAATGTAATAACTTATCACATTACTGGGGAAATGTTATCACCCTGTTGGCCCTGATACCTTATTACAGGAGTGGCAGGTTATTACATTATTGATTGCTGCAGTTCCCTGGACGTGTGGACTTGAATCGTATGAGTTGGAATCAACTCAAACCTGAGTAACACATTTAATGACTCCATATTCGACTTGATGATATCCCAAAAGACTTAGAACATGATTCAGACTTTAACACCTGTGACTTCACTTCATGTTGAAAGTTTCCACCAATATACCTTAAACATCTTTTGAATCGACATTAAACTGAATAAACTGTTAACAAAAACTATCCAGAATCCCTCCGTCTGACACAACATACAGTGAAGTTGCAGAGAAGAAGCATGAATAGACACTATATTTTGCTCTATGGCTTTAGAGGAAAAAAAATAAAAGGCCATTGCATTTGTTTACAGAAATTATGAGGTAGTTAAACAGAAACAAAATATGCCAAATATGTAGATATACAGGCATTGATGTCCAACTTTCTTCAAAATTTGAATTTACACAATGAATGATTAACATAGACCAGTGATGGCTGTCTAGTCAACTTAAAAAAGAAGAAAGACATAAAATAAACTTGTCTTACAGGCTAATCAATGTCATTTTGATTGGTTGTTTAAAGCATGGAGGCTGGAAAGTAATTTGAGATACCAGAACAAACATGTTGGGTGTTTCCTTCTCAGCTCTTGGTGACAATAAAAACTCTTTAAAAAAAGTAAACAGTGGAAAAAAAGTTTTCATGCCTGCTTCTGTTGCTTGTGAAAGCATTATATATTGTCGAAACCATTGTTTTTATTTCAGCATTAACAGTTTTGGCCAACAGTTTTTATACATAGTACATAACAGTTTTTATGGAACAAAAATGACATACCATGACCGAAACACACAATTTGTTATATCGCAATGTGAAACATGAGGATATTCTTAAGCTTTATAAGTGCTGTTTCAATTTCTGCCTGTTCAGTCCAAGAATTGTATTTTGAATTTAATGTTTTAAAGTTTTTATTGTGATGAATTTATATTTCATTATTGATCAAATCAGTTGCTTAAAACTTAAAATTCAAAGATAAGGACTTGGAACTGGCCTTAAGAATTTCTTGTGGCTTGCAAAGAAATGACTTTCCCCCAGAGAAGAGGTGCTGGACTTTTCCTATTCCTGTGAACCTAATAATTGTACTTAGCATGAGCATTTAGTGACAATCTTCTAAATAAATAAAACTAGATGAAACACAAAAATGTGAGTTAGAAAATCCAATGACAGAAAGACCATTTTAAATGTGCAAAGAGGAATAAGAATGACAGCACAGAATGTAAAATGAAAATCTGTAACTCCAGATGGCAGGGCAAAGAAAGTTATGTACAGATGGCAAAACACTGGAACAAAAACTATACGCAGAAGCGAGAAAATGACAGTGTGCAGACGAGGAGTACAATGTTTTTACAGAAACAATTGACAGTCAACATCTTGTTGAAGAGTTGAAACACACTACCAAAAAATCCAAAGTGATAAGAACCCAGTTTCCAATCTGCTCATAATAAAACCTTGGTGAGACTTTCTCACTATTTCTATTTTCTTTATTTGGAATTTAAACAGTGACCAGATTAAGTGCAACATGTTTACTTTTGGAGTTCTGCTATTATTGTTGGGTGCCAACATTTTTCAAACAGATTAATATCCCATCAACTTGGATCTCATTCTCTAAAAGAGCCAAGCTGGTGGAAACAAACACCCAGTGCTTTACGTCTGTAACTGCAGTTTATTGGGAGTTAAACTCTGGGTGACTGAATGCTAATATATGGCACACTTTTCAGGCAAGTTTGTGCAAAAAATGTTGCAATACATTCATAAGACTTATAGCTCTCTGCAAAGGCATGCTGCTATTTTCTTACTGCCATTTTCAACCCATCAAGATCAACAAACATCTGCCTTATTTGAATCAGGTGCTGACTTGTCTTTCCCATTTTGAAGAGGGAAATGTCTCTGTGTCGCGCAATATTTTATGCCCCAGGGAAAACGAAAGTCACAGATGGAAAAGTAAACCACTGCTTCGAGGAAGATTTGTTTTTTTAATCAGCAATAAGGTGTCACGTATTAAAAAATATATATATATAAAAATATACATTTTTCCATCAAAAACATGCACTTATTTTATGCGTTGGGCTGTGCAGTTTGAAACTGTGGTATTGCTATAAATGTTGAATTTTTACACATCTTTACCAGTGGTGCCAATACAGCTGATGCAAAAGATTGTTAAACACCCTAATAAAAAGCAGGAAAAGCATTTGCCATTGTGGACATGTTTAGTTACTCTTTAAAGAGGCTAAATATGCCAAAAATATTTTCACATGTACACTTTTACAGAAAACATAACCACATTTGGCACTTAGAAGCCATGTTCATCTGTGATCTGAACAAAAATTAAGAGAATTTATTTTAATATCATACTGGAATACCAGAATTTGACATAACACTATTCCAGGAAATAAGTCCTTATGATTGTGCCATTTTTTCATTAAAACCATTTATATTTGCAAACACATTAATCTGTGAAATTGCCTACTCTCAATCCTCAACAGAGAAAAGCTGGTCTTATAGAGAGGCACTAAGGGTGCATCCTTTATTTAATTTATCTTTTAGATTGTGTGTTCCCTCATGTAATCAAGTTCCTTTCTGCAATGACTACATTTTAATTTAATATTTAGTTGTATATCATAAAATTAAAATGAGACAAAATTAAGGTGTAATACCAGAGAGAATCAGAAGGGGGCCCTTGTGTACTGCCAGACCGGTCTAGGGGAATTCAAAGAGTCAAAGACAAAACTGTGGAAAGAAATGTCAAATTCTAATTAAAATTTGAAGACGAAATAACAACAACTGAAAAGTGAGACAAAAAATTCATAATCATTAAAAAAAACATTTGGAATACTCTCTCATAAGGAATATAATTAACATAAAAATTTGAAGAGGAAGCCAAACACTATTGAGCACAGTTGAAAAGATAAATATGTTTAATAAGCAATGCAATATCTCAAATAACTCACCAATGTATAAACATTTAGTATTCACATTATTACAACAATTCACATCCACGGTTAAACAGAAAAACATGACAAACCCAATAAAGAAGAGACAGAAGACCTCAGTGTGGTTTTATTTTCTCATTTGCTGATCACATGGACAATGAGCGAATACAGAGTGTGAAACAAAACACAGTGAAGCGATTTCTGATTAATTATTCATTATGAACTGCCACCGGCATCCTGTGACACTCACCGCATCACATTGTTTGCTCCAAACTCCCCGGCAGGTGCAATTTCTTTTTTTCTCTGTTGGATAAGATGTCAGAAAACGTTATGCAAAATCCCAACGTCCATTTAAAAGTCGTTGGGCTCGCAGCTCTGCAGAAAATGTACCTGTAGTGGGTTAATGAAAGAAGAATAGTTTCAAAGGAGAACTGGCCAGCTGGTGGGTGATCACCTCTTAATGCAACTATTTCTATCTGAAGACCATTTACCTTTTTTAAGTAAAAAAAAAAAAAATCTAAAACATCTAATTTTGATGTGATAGTTTGGGAGAGATGCAAATTTTATTTCTGATACAAGTTATATATTTGTGATCTGTAACATTGTTTGAATTTAAAATATTCAGTTTTAGCTTAGCTTATTAACACTTCCACGGAAATACTGCTGATTTATTCACAAGACACATTTTACTATACCTAATTTAGTATCAATTTTGTCTTGTATCATTTGTTCAAATGCAAACAACTGATCAACATTAAATAGACACCAGCAAATCCAGCATTGTTTTCAATTCTTTTCAATCAAAGCACTGAAGACAAATATTTTTCACCGTAAATATATTTGTAACTGGGGGCTACTAACATTAAATTCACATCAAATATTGGAAATAACCCAAATGATTCCCAAAGATATCAAAGCAAATTACGTAATGTGTAATAAAGTGGAACGTGATCGAAAAATGATTGAACACATTAAGCAAAGGAAAAGGCAAAAAGCCACAGAGAGCCAAGAAAACAGCTGACAGTATTTATAAAGCAATCCTGCTCCCCATCAGTTCAAAGTAGTATCAGCTGGGTTAGTCCTAAGTGATGGTCTGTAAACATGTTTCCAATTACCAAGGTATCACAAAAGCATCTTATCATGGGAAAGAGAGAAGAGAGCTCTCAAGATCGTTTCAGCAATATTATTGCAAAACATACTGCTGGCTCTGGCTACAGACATATTTTTAATCTTCTGAATGTTTCAGTGAGCAGCACTGAGGCCAAAATGCAGAAGTGGAGAGGACATAATTTGTCCACACCGAGAACCAGCGGTTCTTCACAAGATTTGCAACAAAGGGGATAAAATGATAATCAGAAGACTTTCTTAAGATTCAAAGACCACTTGCAGTGAGTTTCAGAAATAGTTGGAACATATGGATTTTTTTTCCCATGAATGCAACATGCAATACACAGAACAGCAATCGCCTCTATGCACAGTCACTAAACAAAACTCCACTGCTGAAGAAAAAGGATGTCAGCATTCACGTTTTGAAGGACAAGTGACAAAGACACCATATGAACAGGGAAGTGTGGGGCTGGGATCAACACACTGACAGACTTTAAAAAGTGCCATTTTAGAAATTCACTGAGAAACACAATGATCCAGAACACACAGACAAGGAAACTCTCAACTGATTGCAGAGAAAGAAAACAAAGTGGCTTAAAGGACCGAGTCAATCACACAATTTCAATCCAATTGTAAAAGAGTGGAAAGAACTTTAAAATAAGAGATAAAAGATAAAAACTTAATGTTAAAGATTTGGAGAGTTTCTGACTTAAAATTACATCTGCGGAATACAAGGCATTGGTTTCTCAACACTGAAGACTCCTGAAGTTGCCATTACCAACCACTGCATTTCTAACTATTTAACACGCTTCCATAAACTTGTCCAATAATTTACCACACTTAGGTTATGGAATCATTTCTTAAAAATCTCGAACTTTGTGTTTCTGTGTGTGAAAATCAAATGCTTGGTGTGAATTTCTTGTAAAGACCACAATAAGAAAAACATTTATGAAGAAAAATGTCAACTTGTTCAGCATTTATTTTTTCCCCACCATGACATTATGTCATAAATCATCAAGGTAAAAATGTTCCTTTGATTAAAAAAAACAATTGTACCCTGATGTGCACATAGGGGAAGGAATGCCACTACAATTTACAGATCATTTGTGTTAACAACTCAGATTTCCAACACAATGGCTTAGATCTGAAGATTGATTCCCTCTGTGTGAGATGCAACCCACGTGATCTGTGAGGTAAAATTATCACTCTTTCCAAAGGAGTCTGGTGGTTTGAAGAGAGCAATATAACAGCCGCCTTCCTGTGAAACTGTGAAAATAGTCTAAATGTCTCATACTCTTGAAACAGATTATAATGAGCCATTTTTAACCCATTACGTGATTTAGTTTAATTTCCTTACTTCTTCTGAAAGTGAAATGTAAAAATGATGTTATTTTGCATGTTCAAGTTCGAAACACTTATGTGTAGTACACGGTTGTAGTGATTTAAGTGAATAAAGCACGTTTTGGGTTTGACCCCAATTCACAGCAGAAAATTGCTTTGTGGCCATGCAGGTAATCCTGTCCGCTTTTCTTAGACTTGAGGTGTGCAAACGGCGGACTACTCTCAGAATTTATATAAGAGATAGACATACGTGAAGCGGCAACAACAGGGATTTAAAGTGTTAGACCACTGATGGAAGCTGCTTCTACAATATAACTGCCTCAGTAATATAATACTCAAGAAACGACAGCTTCTCTCTATTAAAATAGCAGGAAAGTATTCAGTTATTTAAAAACCCTTTACCTTAAGATGTACCAGTAGATAGAAAAGACCATTCAAACCATTATCTTAATTTCCCCCTATTTTTTAAAAATAGTGTGGGGGGCGGATGATTCATTAAAAAGTCCTACATAAAACATGTTTGAAGTTCAGAATACAAAACTTTTCACTTTTGTATATTTTTGTCATAAAACAAAACCTGTCCATACATCTGGGAGGAAGACACATAGTGAACATTGTCTACCACAAATCCTGGTGCTGCCAACACCTACTCTGATTTAATGCTGATTGCTGGTGCATATCTGTTTACCAAAGCAATAAATCAATGAGGTTGAGAGGTTAAGTGTCCTGAAAATCAAAGCATAGCTCGTCTGCGGCCCCAGAGTCCATTTTGTAATTGTTTTCTAATAAAACTATGATAGCAGAGATCAGTACAGGCATAGTTAGTAAGAATGGCAAAAAGGTACTCTGGCCTTGAAAAGCAGTAGTTTCAAAACAACTTGGTGTATTACCATCTTTATTAACAATTAATATAATTTTTAAAAAATGCATTACTCATACCTAATATCCTTAGCTAATTTCACCAGTGTGCTAAGGCCATTTACTTTTCAATTTCCCAATTAAATTAATTTTAGAGCTTGCAGTGTTTCTTTCTGTATGCTCTCAGTTTTTATACGACAATTTGCAAAGCAGGGATGTTGTCACAGTGGCTACATTCATCTTCAATAAACAGCTTCGGTGTGACAGTTCAGTAGGCAAGACGCTGAAGTCTAACCAAAGATAAATAACTACAATAACACTAAAGATACATAAAAAATGAATTCCCTGGTCAACAGACAAATGTTTTAATTTAAAAAAAAAAAAAAAAAAGAATCTGCACAGTAGAGTGTTACTTATCTCTTCTTCACAAAAGCAGAAAAAAACAGCCTTGTTGTAAGCGGATGCCTACAACACAAAATGTGCAAAAGTTAAAAGCATGTGAGTGGATGAGCAGTAAAATATTAAAATACATTTCTTCTAAATCAACTGCAGAAATAAACTCACTAAAAATACAGGCAGTCTTGATATTTTGCCCATCTTCCCTGCCACCTCTGATAATAAATATTTAATTTATGTTCAAGTGTTGCACATTTTAGAAGAATACTGACAATGAAAGACAGAGATGGTGCCTTTAGTTTCTTTAAGCCCTGGGTTATGCCTGCAGGAACAACCTTCACCTATCAGAAGGTCCTACAGTAGCCGGAGGTAAAAACAAGGTCAAGGATTAATGCTTATCGACAGCTCGGTGTCACTTCAAAGGCGTCAACTTCAGCTGTATCTGTACTCTGATAGAAACTGACTAAACTCGTGGGAGTCTACGATGCAACTGGGGATCAATACCTCACATCAAACAAAAGATAAAAGTCTGGGTGGAATTTAAATAAATGATGACTCCACAGGGCAGGTGAAACAAGTCTATTATCGGATCCTCTGTAGATCAATCAGAAGGTGTTGGTAAAAATTAACTGACCCAAGTTAAATCTTAAAGAAAAAAAAAAATACTAGATGGTTCCAGCTTCTCAAATATGGGAGTTTGTAACATAGTCTTGTCTTGTTCTGTATTGAATCTCACATTTTAAGATGAACAGCAGGAAGTTAAAATGGTCGTCTGTAAATAATAAGTCAGCTGCAGGCCTTTGTACCGCACAATCCGTCGATAATGAACTCTTTTCCAGTCAGTGCGGCTGCATCCCGGTTGGAGATTTATTCTAGTAGCTCCTGTCACAAGATAAAAAAAAGGGAAGCTGCATGAGATGAGGAAGGTTATGGCTGTGTTGACTTGTGCTGGGGGACAGAGAAGAGTGAAAGCTACAGTCAGAGATGCCACAATGCACTGACCTCGTCTGACTCCTCTCCCACAGTGGAGGGCCCCCTGTTGCCATCTTCCTCTGTCACCGCCGACTCCTGATCCTCCATGCGCCTCAGCAAAGAGTATCTGTACGTCGCCTCACTGGAATGAAGTTACGTGACAGTACAGGCTGATGAGTTTCTCCTGCGTTAATGGTTTAAAATAATCACGCCATGGCTCATTAATCAAGCCTGCTTACTTGACTGGGAAGCAGTATTTTCGGATGATCAATACGGCAGCAGCGACTGCCGCCGCGCAGACCAGGATCACCGATGCAATAATGCCAGGGTGAAGCCTTAACCCGGCCTAAAAAGACAAATGAATCCAATAAGATGTAACAGTGGGGTAGTTAAAGAGCCCATAAACCTAACAGCTCGGTTCATGATGTGTAGCACAGATAAAAAGGAAATACACGCAGGAGATATGACAGCTGAACAGCCATGGGTTATAAATCATAGCGAATGCTCCGCAGCAGGGTTGTGAATCTCTGAGTAAGCACAAAAAAAAGTGACACTTTCTTGGACCATCACTAATCATACAAATCATCTATTATTCCTTGGTGTGTTTAAAGCAAGGGCTGTGCATGGGATCGTTTTGTAATGTGGACTTTGTGAGTATTAGGGTTTGCAGCAATAATTAGAAAGCACAGCGAGCGTGACCGAAGCACAACAGACCCGACAGGAACAATTTATCACGTGTGGTGCCGTCAGACACGAGAAACAGTGAAACAAAGATGAAGCTGGATGATATTATGACACTTGTAACGCATCACTTAGCATTGTTTTTCCAATTGGTAGTGTGCAGGGTCTTGGAAAAATATTCACACCTGAATGAAGAAGTCTTAATTAGTGGGTCCAAATCCAAAGTGGTAACTCGCACAGATCTTTGAAAGAACCTTTGAACTTTTAAAAAAAAAACATTTTAACTAGCACTGCACTTAGTAATGGTTTTGCACTCAATAGCAATATGCACACTAGAAGTGCTAACCATGTATTGAATATTTATTGAGTATTTCAATAATTAGCATGTAGCCTTTTGTTCCAGGCCCTGCACAGATGCTCCTCATTAGGAAGAATGGTTGTCTGTGAGGAAAAAATAATTGTTACTTGCAGCAAATAAGATCTAGTGTTTAGTAAAACCCAGACAAATGTTTGTGTACAGTCTAAAGGTAAAAGGGAAAGTGCAAAGAAGTTGCTTAAAAATGCTAGGATGTGATTACTCACCTGTCTTTTCTGTTTCTCTCCAGGGTGTTAAGACAAATGTTTCCCCGGAGGCCTGAAAACCATTTAAAGGTTCTGAGAGAGGCCATGGAATAAGAAAGTGTGGGGAATTTCTGTACGTGGGTTTTGTTGGCGTTTCCATAAGGATGATGAGATGCAAGAATAAAATACAAAATATTTTAAATAAGTAAACGGTGGGATATTCATCAAAGTGTATGCTGTTTATAGATGGAAAATGCAACTTGGTAAACTGAACCAAAGCACTTCCACGTAATAATGCTGCCACTACCATGTGTCACTGTGTAATTGGTGTGTTCAAGGTGATACATAATGTTAGTATTCTTCCAGAAAAGCGTTTTGAATGAAGGCAAATGGATATCAGTTATGATCAACCCACAGTTTATTGTATTTTTCTTTCTTTTCCATCATTATGATATCCTCACCAATCTGTGAGTTGTGAAGAGTAGAACAATATTGCTGTAGCTTAGATAAATATATTACTGGAAAGCAGAGTTTTTATGAGTAAATTTCAAGATGGTACAGCCAATGTTGTAAGGTAGTAGTGTGATTTTTAATTAATTGATATTGTACATATTGTCAAGTATAATTCGGTATATTGCAATGATCTAGTTTTCACCTGAGAAGAGAACCTCTTTCAATATGTCTGCTCCGTCAGACCTGACTTGTGACTAATAATTTGCTACAAGCAATAATGGCAAACTAATAGTTAACTAATATTAACTAATACTAAATAAATATTTATTACACTTCACAACAATGATCCATTATATAAAATGTTAGTAAAACATACTGACATTTGTGGTTGAAAGGTAAAAAAAATGTTACTTGTAAAGTACTTGTGTAAGATTAACTCTAGAGTACAATTTTATTTCTACAGGCATTGTGTTTTTGTTCAGATAGAAAGTTGTAGGTACTTCAGAGATTATATTCTTGTCTAAACATACGTCCATAAAGCTTTCCCATTTACCAATAATTCATCTGTATTTGCAGACAAATAATGGGGGACAGTAAACTGTGAGTATTTACCAGAAAACAAATTGGAAACAAATGAGGAACTTAGTGCTGGTTAAACATTACTTGATGTGTACCCCCTAATTCAATTGTGTTAATGATAGGCTAATGGTAAGCTAATTAAAAATGAAGAAGGACACAAATTAGGAATTAGGCTTGATAATTGCTTAAACCAAAGAGCTTGCATAATGCTTTCGAATGGATCTGGACAAACTAAGTACTATCTTCCAGCACTCTAAGTAATAATATATAACTCTGCGAAGTCCTGATGCATACTAAGCAGTCCTTCATTACATCACTGATAACTTGGTCTTTAAAGCAAAGTGCTGCGTTAGAATGAGAAGCTGCTGTACGTTGAACCTTACATCATCACGACTGATCTACTTGTTAGACTGCAACTTGTACTTATAATTTAGACTCAACAAGTAAAATATCCCAATGCATGATTTAGTTTTCCCTTTTAGGTCTTGCTAATTTTGTTGTCATAAAAGCGACTGATCAAATCATGATGAAATTATGCAGTTTAAACTTAGTCAGCAAGGCCAAGACAAGTGAAAACATGGATTGTTGGGATTTTATGCATTTTTAGCTGTAACAAAGCAGTTAAAGATAAGACCGTAAAGAAACATCTATGTTGTGCCACTTCAGTTGAAGGGGTCAAAAATAAGGATGAGTATTCTCTGGAGTCATGAATTACTTGGTAACGGTATTATCAAGAGAAGAAGAAAACACTACTGATGTAGGGGTAATTATTAATGAGTATCATTAATACTTAAATGTTGCTCAACAGTGGAGTTAATGAGGAAGCTTACATAATGGAAGTTTCACATATTCAAGTAGTAATCTTTACTTAATGATTGATTAATTTATTATCTTCTCATTAATTTCAAATTTACCTTTCATAGTAAAGCTTAACAGAGTATTTATCACCAACTCTGTAATTCGTATGAATTCTTGCTTAATTTGGCAACACATTTACCAAACATGCGAAGGATTAGAGCTTTAAAAAGAGTAAACAAGCAGCAGAACTTCCTCATTTGAGGCTGTAATATGTAATTCCTACATCAGAGCCAGCTAAAGTTGCTGAAAGGATCACAACACTTTCCGTTTCTGCGCCTAAAAATAAAAATACATTTAATAACAGCTCAGTCAATCAAACATTGAGAGGACAATGACTATTTGGCGTATGATCGAGAATATTCAGTGGGAAGCCTCTTTGTAGTCTATTTCCCCTTCATAGACTGTGGCTTTCCTTTCAAACAAACAACCAATACAGAATTCAATACCAAACACTCTACTTATTAATTTAACTAAATATTCACGTCATTTGCTTTCAGGAGGAGGTCAAGACTTTAAAAGATGTACCTGTTGCGCTGACATCCTGGAGGACTTCAAAGTCGGGTTTTAAAATGTAGTCATCGCGATGTAGTCTAACTTTCTCAACAGAGAAAGAGCACGTCGTTCCAACAGTTTTCAAAAAGTGGGAAACTAACTAGTAAAAAATGTTTTCTTTTAAAGTCTAAGCGTAACGTTTTCGAAGGCAGCCATTGTTGTTTACTTCCTGGTTCCTGGTCGAGGCTCTCACCTGTTGCCACGCCCCTTAATGACGCACCTTGGAAACGAGTTTTCACGCCAGACAAGATAGGAAGTACAGACGTGCAGCTAAAAGTTTTACTCGAGTAAAAGTAGCTTTACTTCAATCTAATTTTACTCAAGCAGAAGTAAAAAGCATAAGGGTCCAAAAAAGTGACTTAAGTAATAATTAAATAGTATTTGATAAAACAACAATCATATGTTGCTTGATCACAACATATGATTTAATTTGCTAAAAAGGATTTTATTGAGACAGACAAATTGGCTACTATAAATAAGCTCAAATTCAGATATTTTATAGGATAAAAAATAAAGAGTAAAAATAAATAAAATCCAGACAAAAAAAACCCAACACATTTCCAAATTGTATTTTGATCACAATAAAAGGCTTTTTAAACCAAAACGTAAGTAGTTCCTATTAGGACAGAGTATATTTTTTAATAGATGTGTGTCAGTGTTTGCTGAATATTTGGTTGAAACATTTTCAGTGAAATACATGATGCAGCTGGAAATCTAAGCTTCCTAGTCTCACAGGTGTAGACTTATCCCATTGACAAGATATTCTGTATACTTACTTTCCCTCTAAATTCCACAGCAGACTTGGCTGACAAAAAATACCCTGAGATCCAGGAACGTTCTGTCCAAGCCAGGATTCTTATATCGCCATGTGCTGTGTGGGTGTATCCGTGCATTGTTGGTTAAAACATGATTGTTCACTATCCAGTTACGTGACCAGAAGTTAGTACATTAGCCAAAAAAATATTTCACAATAAGAGTTACTGCAATAATATTCAGGAAGTAGAAGTAATTAAGTACTGTGCAGTAAAACTACTCTGAGAAGTACCCTTTGAAATATTGGTAAAATATAACTGGGCGAATTCAAACTCATTATTGACCTTCGGCACCACTTCAGTTGAGTTTTACAAGTATACCATCATCTATGTATTTTTTTAAACAACAGTACCAAAAGAAGAAGAAGAAGAAGAAGTACCAAATATCTACAATTTCTTTGCAAAACAAACACACGCAATTCATTTTCTGAAATATAAAATCAAAAAAGTTAATTCCTTTAGACAGATTCAAATTCATTAAGCTACATGCACAATTAAGTCCTAGTTATTACACAACAGTCAAATTTATTTTGCCAAACAGTAAAAAAGTTTATTATCACGGAAACACAGCAGATTCCATCAAGTTATGAATGAATGAGCATGTGGGTGAAATCTGGGACAGAAAGAAACCCGCAGCAGAACCCAGCTCAGTCTGAACACCCATTCATCAGTATACAAGCTCACAGTTTTATGCAAGTGGTTTTACTTGTAGATGAAAATGTTGCCATTTATCAATTTTAACATTTAACAATGATAATCAGTCAAGTATTTGGTCATTGGTGCATGGTAGTTCACATTACATTTATTATAATATATTTCCAAATAATATGTACCTGTGTATTTGTGAGTATCACTATAGGCAGTCAAGTACCTCCAGTGGCAGCTGTACCACAGTTTGAGAACCATGGGATATCACTATCATGACCCCCAAACTTATGCTTGAAACTAAAGAGGCCAAACTCAGGTAATCCCTGGACATATCCCACTCAGTCATGAATTATGATATAAAACATTGAGATCATGTTTAAAATGTATGACTTGTAGTTAATTTATGACAGCTCCTTATGTAACATTCAATGTCTTTTTAACACCCATGCTGCAGCTCAATTTCCACTACCTGTATTTTGTAAGTTATGAGAGCATTTGAAATCCAAATGGCTGAACTTTGTTTCCGAGGTTTTGTTAGAGGTCAGGACTATTAACTTGAAAGAATGAATTATTAAACTGAATATTGTAACCTGGATGTTGCGCTGAATATATTTCCAGTTGGAAGTTCACATGCAGTCATTATGAGCATCAAAGTCATTAAACTGGATCTTTTAATAATGGATTTTACCAATAATATTACAGTAAAATTGTTATACAACATCAATGATTTTTAAAAAAAGGAATTAGTTTGAATTTATTGCGGGTTTTCATTAATCCACACAAGATGAATAAAAACAAAAGAAAACAAACAAAAAAAACGCAGGCTCGAATGCATACATGATGCTGCACTAACATTTAGATAGACGTCCATCAGCAAGTTGCAGAGAAAACAAACTACTTGTAATCATTAACAAGGTTTTGGAGGAGATGTTTGACCACACTTCTTATCAGAGATAGTGGAAATAATTTAAACGGTGTGGTTTCAAGGCCTGCTCCTGTTCTTTTTAAATATAACCTCTGCTTTCTCAATCAGGTTAAGGTTAGTGCTATTCCCATAGCACCTAAACCTGTTTTATTTTTTCTCTACAACAAATGTTTCATTTTACACATGCTAAAGATCATTGAATTATTTGTACACTAAGTTGTTTCCCAGTTTTAACTCAGTTTTCCTCAGATACAAGCAAGCTGTTCATTTTATTTAATGACAATGCAAGAAATGCCACGTTCAAAGCCGACTATTAATTCCACAGCGAAATGATTTTAACATTAATACTTACTGATAGAGGGGCTGATAGCAAAAGGCCTCCTCAAAAATGAAAGAGGAATTGAAAATTGCAGCTGCCCATATGGACAAGTCAAATGCATTCTGGAGGAAAGTTTTATGATCAGACAAAGACAAAGCTTGGCCCACTTGAACAACATGACAGGAACTGTGTGAGGAGACAAATTAATTTTTTCAAACCCAGAATGATGAACAGTACTAACTGTAATGCATGCCAATTTAGCTGGTGCTTCTCACCAAGTGGATGGAATCCTAAAACAGAGAACTGTCATAAAAGTTTTCAATCTCACTTTAAATCAATAACCCAAAAGGTTGAAACTGTTGTTGGAGAACAATAATGATCCAAAAACAAACAATAAAGCAGGTTTTAACAAAGCAGGTTGATGATTAAGATTGTGGAACTACACCCACCTCAACCCTAATGTAAATTAATGAACTTAGTAAAAATGCCCGGTCCGTGCCAGGAAACAGACTAATTAAATAAGTGCTTCCATTTCTGATTACAGGGTTTAGATTAGAATATTATTAAATTTTGTAGTTAAAAATGCTGGAATAAACCTGAAGGACCTTACTCACATGTACAAGACTAGGCCAGCTGTAAAAAAAAAAAAAAAAAAAAAAAAAAAGATATTAGAGCAACAGGATCACCCTCTCAATAATGAATTCCAGTTGCTTTCATCTGAATGCTGATATCTTCTTCCTGGTTATAGAGCAAACAGATTAAAACTCACTTGTTCTTAGAGTCACAAAGTTGCGTAATGATCTTATACGACCCAATAAGTTTTTATGTCTCATGAATGTATGGCACTATGTAAGGCTGACTGTTTTTAGTCCTGCTGTGCACTTACTGATGAGAAAAAAGGTCAAATATCCAGAAATAATCATAACAAGTCCTTGTTCACAACTACAAAATGTGTTTGGCTTTTCTCAACCCTGCTAAAGTACATTTCTATGAATATGTGGAATAAGTATATATAGATATTTCAGCCAGGATGTAGAATTGTAAACCTGTTTTAATTAGACAAAATCTCAAAGAAAGACGTGTCATCATGCCGAGGATGACTTCATGTTAGCTTCTGATCAGAACTTTACGTTAAAATAACAACTGTGCACATGCTATCATGTTCTACTCAAGCTTATTGAATGAACTGCAGTGTATTTAGAACAGAATAGAAAAACACTTTGTTTTTTTCATTTTTTGATTAATTTTGTGCAGTCATTTTATCAGCCACAAAAATGGCGAATCAATACCCCATGGCTTCAGGTGTGACAAGTGTTGTGGGGTGGGGGGAATTGGTGAGACCTGCCAGTCTAATCAGCAGCCCACCAGCTGCCTCTCCTAGTTACAGTTAAACACCATGAAAAGAGCCTGGAGTATCTTAAATCCAGTTGAATGTATTAAAATCAATCATCTTTCATTTCATTCTTGTATCCTTGGACAGCTCTGACTAATTAGAAAGAAAACAAACACAAGAGACTGGAACCACATTTTTCAAATCAAATTTATTTCAGATACTATGAAAACATCAATGTATTTTGATGTTTTTTTTTTGCATACATTCAATAAAAAAAATGAAATAAAACATAAATCTTTTCACTATTTAAATATGAAGACATTAAAAAGAAGTGCTGGCAAATTCTTTTAGAAGGTTTCCATATTAACTTCCAAGCCAAGACTTATGAAAAGCCTTTCTTTGTCATCAGAAGTGAATGAGCCCTCACTTGCAAAAGGCCATGTGTTTGATTTAGAGACTTCCCCAATACCTTACAATCTAGCATGACTAACCACACATGGCAAAACAAAGCTGACATTAGTTTCCAGGAACAAAGGAGCT
The DNA here is from genome assembly GCA_903066825.1 of Alfaro cultratus. Lineage (NCBI taxonomy): Eukaryota > Metazoa > Chordata > Actinopteri > Cyprinodontiformes > Poeciliidae > Alfaro > Alfaro cultratus. The sequence continues at coordinate 15,734 of CAEFZX010016101.1, read as the reverse complement.
AACACAGGAAGGGGTTTTGGTGAAAAGGGAATTCACTTCCGATCAATAAAGCTCAGCTCCAAAAAAAAAAAAAAAAAGAAAAAAGAAAAAAAAAGTTAAATCTCAAAGCAATTCATCTCCTGTTAATGTGATTTATTCATTCTGATGGTAATGGGCTTTGAGTTAAGCTAGTTCATAGTACTTTCCTGACTCAGGATCAAAATAGCAGTTGAGGCAAGGATCATAGAGGAGTTTCAAATATTCATCTCCATTCTCCTCTTCTTTCACCATGCTACCCCCTCCTGTATTAAAGCCAAGAAAATCACAGTGAAAACCTCATATTTAGAACATGCAAAATGAAACAAGAAAGCACTGATTCCAATCACGATGGCACTAATTTATTTAGGTTTTCTCTTTTGTATTTTCAGTAGCACTGCAGTGCCAGATGTGAATAAAGGCCTACTCTGTCAACTTTTAATAGAATATAGCTCGTATGGTGACCTTCAGACCCAGGTGGATTTAAAAGTTTTCTGCCGCTGCCATTTTTTCCCTAATCAATCAAGCCCTAAGACACCCAGACACAGAACCAAATTATGAAGCCGTAAAGAGATTCCCTGTAATCCCCCAATACCTTAAAGTGCAGAAACTGAGCTGTTAAACTGACAGGCAGTTAAATGCTAAAAAGGTTATGGAACGCATCGAGATGAGCATTTTATCTTATTCGAACGTGGGCAACAATAATGAAAACTAATTATGTGACACATTGTGAGAGTTTTAAAAGTGATGTAGTAAACTGGAAAGGTTTCATCAGTTAACCTTGCGGATGTGTCTGGGGGGGGTACAGGCCTGTAATGAGCCTGTCTCTTCTGACCTATGGTGTTATGTGAAGGACAGAGAGCTCCACTCATGACTTTTTTTTTTTTTTTCTTAGGCCTAATTAGATACACTTTCAGTTGCTGTCCCATCTTTCTGCTGGCATCCTTGGAGGAAATTTAACATCTCTGAAAGCTCTTTCAGCAGCGACTGTTTCCATTAGCTGAATGCTTTCGTGTAACTAGTCTTAAAGCAACAGACTGTTTGCCATCTTCCCTACTCCCAAGGACATAAAAGGCAGAACGGGGGTAAAAGGACTAAAATGAAGGTTACCATACCTCTGAGTAGACTTTCCCAATTGTTCTCTGTGTTGCCTGACCTTCTCTGCTGGCTGGGAGGCATAATAGGAGGGCTGAGCACGTCCATCCACTCTCTGGGGAAAAGACCATAAAGCCAGACAGTCATGACAACACATACCATTACACTCACCATCTTACCCTATGACATTTTAACAATGGAGTCCCATCATCATGCACTCTCAGAAGCCCATCTTAGATTCCATTGTCCTTGAGCCACTTCTCCCGCAGCCTTGCAGATTTACCTGAAGGATCACTTATTAAATTCTGACTCCAGCTGCGACTTCCAAGTATCATCACATTGTGACTACGAGTCAGGGTCCTAACCTCGCCTGTTTCTGTGGGAGCATGACTTCATTTCTCCCCAAATGAGTGCATCCTCCCCATCCGCGATGTACGCAGGGTACAACTATAGATCTTTCACTTACCAGTAAATGAAAACACTGCTCCTTTAGCACGGCGTGAATGATTGCAGCCAGGGAGGAAATATCGCAAGATGAGTTATTACTCGGAAGAGATGCAAGATTCATTTGTTAAACAGCATCCATAATCATTTTTGGGCTATACATCAGTTGTGCAATCAACCATTAACATCTTGCGCCTCTGGATAAGAGCAAACCAGAGCATATTTAATGTGGAATTACAGTATAATCTTCTGCACAATATTCGCCTGGCAGCAGGAGATTCAAGCGTTTGCCTCTGGTTGGTCTGCCTTCTCATCCAGAAGTGCAATGTTTGCTGCTGTCGCTCTTCCTGAAAACAGTTCATCCACTTAGGAGGCAAATTTTTCATGGTTTGTTTACTGCTACATTTTACAACACACTGCCAGCAACATGACATATTTAAGACTGCTGTCAATTTAAAAAACAAAACAAAAAACAAAACTATTTTGCATAAATCCAAAGCAGATTTTTAAAAAATCTATAAAAACTGAACAAAGCAGATTTATTATTTCAGAATTTTGCCTGATTAATGGCACCATATTGATGCTAGTTTATTTGGTAATTACAAGAAACAAATAAAGCAAACATCCATCAATTTAGACTAACGGCTGCTAGAAGAATCAAATATCTCAGATTCAGTTGAATCATTTTACAATGCTTCTATGAACATTAGCATTTTATCCCTTCCTTTTTCTATTTTGTGCCTGGAAACAAACCATTTTGTATCTACGTCATTAAACTAAAGTTTAATAGTTTATTATTCGTTGTAGTAAAGAATTTTCAGAAATAGTCATTAAAAAGTCTCACATGTAATTATATTCATTCTTTGACTCATGCCAAAGTACAGGTATTGCCCTGATCCTCCCTGCAAGACTTAAGACGGATGGCAGTCATAACCATAATCAAAAAAGAAAAATAATTTAATTCAATTTAAGGCTTATAAACCTTGTATAAACACTCTATTCCTATTCTTTTTGGTTCTGATCCTCATTTGGGCCAGTCTTAAAAGGCCTAATAAATTATGACCTCAGATAAAGCCATAACACAAAGTGACTTCCTGTTGGTAGAAATCATTTATTGGTTACATAATGTAGATTTCCTGATAGAAGTCTATGACTGGATTCTAGAAGACAAAAGCAGGCGCAAAACAAGCAAATGTTCATGCATGATCAGGGCAAAACGTCCTGCAGTGGAGGAAAATCATTTATATCCCCAGAAAGGTTTGGTACAAAACTGCAAATCAACAAAAAAGTGAAGAGGCAACATCACCAACACCAAAGAAAATATTCTATTGAATTTATATAGTTTTATACCTTTATAGATATGACCTCTCCATGTATATGAAAATGAATTAATTTATTTTTGTTCTAATACCTTTTAAGCAGTAACGGAGGTGAGCTGTTCTAAGGAGTTGATTTTTCTGCATAACAGAAGCATTTACCTCTTTCCAAAAACCACTTTGACTGTTTGATGGGCAGGAACATTGTATAAAAGTTAATGGAAGCAATTTTCAAGGACAAGGGTCCCTGCAACCGAAGTGTAAATTGGACCTCAAAATGTTAAGTGGGACTTGGCAAGAGTGATTAAATTCTTGGAATTTTAATTTATTACACTCCAAATACAGGCGTAGGATAAAGAGAATAATTCCTCTCCATTTAACGTGTGCAGGTACGCTGCCTCTGCAAAGTTATTCTGTGTATTGAAAATATGCTTTCCAAATAGCTCCCAGAAAAAAGAAAAGAGACTGTTTGCTTTACACCTTCGCAACTCCACTAAAAGTTCAAACTTGCATTTGTTTAAATATCTTGCAATTCTAATTTACATTTACGTATTCCTCTAATATCCTTATTTGCATTTTCTCATTTGTGCGCCTGGCAACATGAGAGACAATAACAAAACGCATGTCATCATGTTAGATTTTAAAATAAGCTGCCAAAGAAAATACATCACATGTTACAAAAAAAAAGAAGCCATGGCAACATAAAGCTCAGACTGGAGCATTTTTGTTGTCAAGGAAGCTGTAGCAGAGAGAAAGAATTGCAGTGGTGCCAGGATGCTCTAAAAACATTTTAATAGTATTCACTGTAAGGGTGTATGAGGATCCAAAGCCTTGAAGAAAACAAAGAAAACAAGCAGAAATCCTGCGCAGCTGCTATTTAATATGTAAATCATGACTTGCCTCTAAGTCTAATTTCAGCATTACAGCTGTAGATGCAGTAGAGCTGCGTGTTTGAGCTCCCAGTCAATACTAATATCCATTTCAGTGGACATTCAATCAAATAAGATCCCTTCACTGAGCAGCCATACAGTTTGTTGGTTAAATACAACAAAAAGGAAAACATCTATCTTGTTTGCTCCTGCAGCTAAGGAGATATTTTACATCTGTTCTTACAAATACCACAAAGACTATTTAAACACATGGGAGACAACATGCGTTCTTGCCGGGGTACCTTGCTTTTCATCAATAAATCAGAAGCGTTTGGGTGGGTGGTTGGAGGGAGTTGCATATTTTCAGTAGCGGATCTGTGATGCAACCCCTTTGTCTTCCTTTGTAACACATCACATGGTTGTGTACACCCATAAAGAGATGGACAAGCACAGAGACGCGGCTGTGCTTTAGCGAGTGCTGGCGCAATATAATGTCTGCAGAAGCCTCCAAGGACAACTGGATCCATTCATACACTGCCACAGCAGGGCGCTCAGATGGATAAATAGTACACAATACAGCCCAGATAAAGGCTGGGATTCAGTCTGAGGCTGAGCGGTATACTCTGTCATGTTTGCAATGCTAGATTATTTATTATTCTTTGTTTTTATTGTTTTTTAATGGAAGCAACAGATGTATTAGAGGAGGTTTTGAACCTATTTTAAAATAACTCAATTCGCTAAGCTTGTTTCTCTCTCTGAGGACCAAAACAAATTTGACAGACAGTGAGCATAAAGAGATGGCACAGCTCTGTTAGAATTTTCTGTGATGTAAAAGACTTGAGGCCAAGATAAATAACTTCTGAATTTTGTATGCCTTTATTGTGACCTAGAACCTATGCGACTCAACTTAAAAAAAAAAATATATATATATATATTTTTAGGAGAAAACAAAGAAAGTAAAATATTGGTTTTAGATACCTTATGATGCATCTTTTCATTTTGTTATTGTCTTTTTGGATAGGGGCCCTGTCAGCATGGAACATCTTGATTTGGTATTATTTGCCCTCTCCTCTAAAAATCAGATTCAAGTCTGGACTGGCTGGCTCATTCTAAGAATCTTCTTCTATTGAACCCACAAATTCTATAGCTGATTTGGACGTATAGTTTTGGAAATTATTTTGCAGAAGGTTGAAAGATGCAATTATTTTGCATCTTTAGTTTTCTAACAAAAGCCTGATGGTTTTGCAGCAACATTGAGCTGTAATTGGAACTGCTTTTAATTCCCTCCACCTTGATTTATAGTCCCAGATTGAGCTGAAGAAGCAGATGCTCCCACAACTATGCTTCACCTTGAGAATTAGTTATTTTCATGATGTTCAGTATTATTTTTGCACCAAAAATGTGTCTTCCACAAATAATTACATTGTGTTGCTTGTAGGGCACAACAATGTTGAAAGCAATTCTAAATGATTCACATTGTTCTCAGTTTTTTAATCCACTCAGCATTAGAGTTATACAATCAGATTTTTCTCACCATTTTGTGAAAAATTACAAAATGGCACATATAAATGATAGGTGCAAAACATTTCAGACCATGTTTCCCACCAGTAAGAAGATTTTTGTTATGCAGCAGAATGTAGTTCAGCTTTAAACTTAAATGAAGACTGGAATTAAATTCCTTATCTTCTAGTAATAAGAGGTTACTACTTAAATTTTTATTCTTTTTGAATTTCATTTTAATCTGCAGGCAAGTAAAACAATGTGGGCCATGTCCAATTGTTGTTCTGCATTAAAGACAACTGAATCTTCTGCACCACAGAAAAGGAAAAGACTTGCTCTTTTAATTTTCAAAAGCTCAAATCAAATGTGTACCTCAAATTTCCCAGCAAAATTAAACTTCTTATCAAATAGTTTCCAGATATCAAGCCTGTCAAGCATAATAATCTGTAAAAGAAAAAAAAAAAAAAAAAAAGAGTAAAAAATGCCATTGTGAAAATGACAACAGCAGTTCTGGGAGAAGAAAAGCACAGTACCTGACATACTCTAAGTTTATTTGGAGTCTTCTGAGAGCAAGATAAGCCCCGGCCTACACATCCATCTGACAGTTGACATTTAGAGTAAATATTGCAGTCACTGGTTACCATCTGATTATGATTTTCTAACTTTCTTTTTTTTAATGCTTAACTCTGGGCTTCAAGGCTGTTTGTTTCTAAGGCAATGCATGATGTACATCAGTGGTGCTTACAATTTTATAAACTATTGTCTTCTCTTCACCAAGTCTATTAATAATCCAATATGCAACGAGGTTAGACAGCATGTCAGTTCAGTTTAATGGGAGCTAGTCTTTTCACAGTAAGATATTGGAATGCAACTCATTTGAGAGTGCAAAAATAAAAAATCTATGTCCTCATCTATCCCAAAAAGTTTGTAGTTTAAATTGTATTGTTTTTGGCTCTAGTGGTCTTTATTTGATGAAGAAAGTGGGTAACCCACTCATTACCCACTTTCCCACAGGAAAGTGGGTAATGAGAGAAGGGGAAGATATGCAACAAGGGTTGCCAGGCTGGGAATCGAACCTGCGACAGCTGTGTCGCATATGTAAGGCCTATATCTATATATATCTAAGGCCTCCATATGTGGGTTGTGCTTAGCCCCTGTGCCACCACAGCACACCCCATTTATATTGTATTTAAAATAAAAAATAAAAAATACACGTCTATAGCGAGATGCTTTTACCTTGGGTTTGATTGAAGCAAGGGGTTCATTTCCTTCTGATAATGATGTCCCTGATTCACTGCCTAGATGAAAAAAAAATGTCAGAAGCTGCTTTAAAATGTCACCGATGCTCAAGTTCAGCACATTTCCAGAAATTCTTGTTATTATTTTGTCATGTCCATGACATGTCAGTGTGAAGAACAGTACTAAGTATGTGATTTAGAGACAAAAAAGAAAAATATCTGCATCAAGAGAGAAATATCTCTTTTTTTTTGTCCCGAAGGAGTAATGAAGGTCACTGTTTGTCAAACATTGATGCTTCTAGACAGAAAGTGGCAGTTCTCCACAGATAATTGTGGCAAGGCATTCAGCCTCTCTTCTGCACAGAGAGAATTTCACAAAATCAGATGTTTGTAGCAGTTGTATACTAGAAAGGATTGAACTTAGAAATTGGGTAGGAAGTGGACATTATATTCCAGTAAAATACTGAGGTGTGAAGGATTTTGCCGAACTTTACTGCTGATGTGTTATACTCATACTTTTCAGCTCATCTTCAACAGTGTGAATGAGATTCACTTTGAAACACAATAACTTTGCTCCATTTTACCTTAAAAAAATCACTGGATGCTGTTGTGAATGCTTTGGGTCACTGCCTATCTGTTCAATGAATCAATGTCATCCGATTTGCTGCATTTGGGTCTATCAGAGCAGAGAGTACATCTTCTTTTCCTACATAACACCTTTGAATGCTTTGGCCCATCGCATCATCAGCAGACACTTGTGACCCAGAGACAACAGAAGCCATGTGTGTCCTTGCTATCTTACTTTCTCCACATGTTTCGAAGATGATTTATGGTTCAGATCATAACCCATTTTAACATTCCATTTTCCTATTTTGTATTCAGCATACTGGTTAATGTCGATCTTTTGCCCTTTGAAGAATGTTGTTCTTGAGTAATGGTGAATGAATGATTTGCACCTCGGGGTAAACTCTCAATATTTGCACTAATGAAGTTTCATGACAGATGTGGATAACGATCCACCATTCTACTCTACAGCATTCTTCTCTTAACTGCATTTTCTGAGGAGCATTTTCTTTGATATTGAAAGCTTTGCCACCACAGCTGTCTCCTATGGACCTCTAGGTCCTTTAATGCTGTTAAACTCAAAGTGCACTGTTTTTCTATCACAGAATGTACCAGGCTGTACTGTTTTTTTTTTCTCATTTTCAGCGTTCCTGCTGTCTCTCTGATAGATTTTGATTTGTTTCTGCAACCTAAGAATGGCTGGTTAAACTCGCACTGAGAGCTTGTTTGACTACACATTGTGTGTCTGCAGCAACAGTTTCCAAATGTAAATGCATCAATTTCATAGCTGTTCTTCCCTAAGTGATGAACAAATAACAAACAAATGTTGTGTTCTATCTATAAAAACTATCACAGTTGAAAATAACTGTTTTTTTAATGTAGTTCTTTTAAAACATGTTTTCTTTTTTCTAATTATACTGTGTTGTGTTTATAGTTTACAATGGTAACTTTAAGAAAGAGCCATTAAAATGTTTCATTTGGTAAATCATAAATGTAAATAGGACATAATGTTAAGATTTTTTAAATGCTTTAGTATTATATATGTTAATATAACAGTTAATTAATGGGCCCTACCCCTGTTGAATAAAACTAAATTAAATTTAAGTATATCAAGGATTCTTCGTATTACAGAGCAATAGTCACCAGCCGTTTTATTAGGTACACCTTGCTACAACTAAGTTGGACCCCATTTTTCCCTTCAGAACTGTTTTAATACTCCTTTTCTTTACAGATTCAGCTAAGTGTTACAAACATTCCTAAGAGATTTTGGTCCATATTACCATGACAGCATGAGCATCTCACCGTTCCTGCAGATTGGTCGGCTGCACATCCATGATGCAAATCTCTCACTCCACCAGATCCCTAAGGTTCTCTATTAGATGAGATCAAGCAACTGTGGAGGCGACTGGAGTACAGTGAACATATTGTCACAGTCAAGAAACCAGTTTGAGATTACTTGAGCTTTGTGACATTACCCTGCTGGAAAAAGCCATCAGAAGATGGGTATACTCTGGTGAAAAATGGATGGTCAACCAGCAGTACTCAGATAGCTGTGTGAATTAAAGCCTCAGTTTTGTGTTCTTAGCTGACAGTAGTGGTACCTGTGTGGCCTTCTGCTGCTGTAGGCCATCTGCTTCAAGTTTTGATGCACTGACACTGCTGCTCTCTGGTTGATTCCTCTTATTTGGACCATTCTCTGTAAGTCCGAGAAAAGGTTGTGCGTGAAAATCCCAGTACATCAGCAGCATCGGCCATGCCGCCATTCAGCTTCTCTTAAATTCCCTTTCCTTACCATTCTGATGCTCGGGTTGAACTTCAGCGAGAAGTCTTTAGCACCTCTAGATATCTAACTGAATTGAGTTTCTGTCATTGGATTTGCATATACACTATTTGTGTTAAGAAGAAGAGCATGTGTACCTAATAAAGTGGCAGGTGAGTATATACTTCTCTGCGACCTATTATAAAATTATTGTTTAGAATCACAGCTTTGAAATTAGGCAGCTTCAGCATGTTTAGGTTAAAAAAAAAAAAAGTCAAATGTGTCAGAGTTAAAACGTCTACAAACCGATTTCTAAAGCATTCCCCTAAAACTATAGAATCCAGAAGGCAGTGCACACTTGCTTTAAAGTCATAAACCAGTCCATCTGGTCCCTGACCTTTCTGCATGACGAGCATACACTCTGGAAATCACATTTCTTCTGACAGGGCCCCACCCATGTTTTACATGGGGTCTTCAAAAGGCTGCCTTGTGGCAGGTGCACGTGCAGCCCTGCAGCGAGGGCAAACCAGAGGAAGACAGCTTTGAATTCATCTGCTGAGATGTACTTTGATTTATTCTCTGCTTTCCAGTCTATCTTGCATCCTTGAGAAATGCATATAGCGCTATATGATCTGTATTTCCTTTCGCATTTGTGGAGAACCATGACCAAATTCAATGCACTCTTGTCTGAGAATTAAACCATGCCAGTGTGGCTCCTATTATCAATGGAGTAATTTCTGTATTTCTGGAACATGTCCCTCAGGTAGGCATTATATTCAGTGTGAGAAGTGTCTTGTGGAGACACGGTTCAGAATATCAACTCACGTCTCTAACACAAACTGTACCACTGGAACTACTCATCACAAAGGCACACAAGAAAATGAAGAAGACCTAGAGGGAATTCTTACAAAAGCCTATAGTTCTTTAGTTCCACATTTCTTTGTAATTTATGTATGCATCATGTTGCCTGGTCAGATTGGGGCAAAAAGTTATTTTTGTTTTGTACCAGTATATTTCATGGCTCTACACGAAGATGTACTGCCAAAACACAAAATCTTATCAATTGTTATTGTCTTAGTTTTTAGTGCAAATATCTTGGTACACTTGAAATAAGACTAAACTAATGTACAAGTAACTTTTCAGTAAGACATCTGAGCTTGTCTTAAGTCAATAAATCGTGAGTGTAGATAAAAACTATTAGATCCATTGGCAGATTGTTTTTTTCACTTTTGAGAATAATGTCTTGTTTTCTGTTTTTAACTTCTTTTAAAGTCATTATTTGAAGTGTAACAAGCTAGCAAGTCAAAAAAGCTGGGATTTTTATTGAAACCAAAGAAAAGAGAAGAAAAACAGAAACACACAATAGATCTAAGAACCAGAATAAACAGATGGGCTGTGAAAGGTCAACACAATGAGATCAAGGCATCCATAAAATAAAAAGAAATAATAATCTGATGTATAATTCAAAACTAAAACAACTACAAGAAAGGCAGAGACAAACAGACAGACAGATTTTGCTGAAGCTAAATACCATATTAAAGTCTCAGGAGTGTTTTTGAGTGTAAGGGCTATTTTATTAGAAGACTTTGATGAAGAAGAAGGCACACTGGAGCTTTAGTCTTTGCATTGCTTGATTTAATTTGGTCTGTCTGAGTTGTCCCACTGCCTTTCTTTATGTCATCTTGTAGTAGAAACTAAAATTGCACCCTGTGGAATTCTACAGGTAAAACGGACTGATGATGACATGTTATCTGGAGAGTAGGAAAGAAAACCATCCAGAAACTGAAGGTTAGGAACCATTTCAGTATTCCACTGAAACATAAAAAATGGCCCCACATCTCATCATGTAAACTTAGATAAGTTGGAATTTCAAACAAAGCACTTGCATTGAACAGAACACAAAAGTGCATCTGCTGTTCTCTGACGTACATCATTTATTTTGAACAAACACTATTTTCCATTTGCCTGACAGCAAAATGTGGTTTGAAAGTTCAATTCAGCAGCTGTAGCTGATGCACTGATGGCATGCCTGACACACAAGTTGCTGCTGAGTTTCTCAGAAAAAGACATACAAGACGACTGGCTTTTACAGCTGACATCTCAATTGCTTGCATTGTCTCACTGTGTTATCATCAGTGATCCTGGAGCTGTAGTTTATTATCGCGCCACCTCACTCCACTTTTGTACATTAGGATCTTGCATGTGAGTAATACGACCCTGCAAAAACAGAGAAAACCTTTAGAGCTGTGTTTGTCTCTGGTAAAATTAGGACTTTTTGGAAGGACAAAAAATAAAAAATAATAATAATTAAAACATTCAGGAAAAAGCTTTTACTAAAAGCATGTATTGCAACCCCATAGGCAAACATGTTTAAATAAACCGAAGCAGAAAATTACTGTCTACCTCAAGAGCATTTCTTTTAATCAAGGCTGTTTTCAGGAGTTGAAAGGTGGTCCAACTTCTGTCTCCTGGCTGTTCTCTTTCATTTTCTATATATGCAGCTCCAAGTGTTTACTTCCACTGCTTACTGCCCAAACAAATTTACAGGCGAGGCAGTAACAATGAATATTTGCTCCTAAGTGAAACAAATGCGTATTGTGTAGCTCTAATTGAAACCTTGCTCAGCCACGGCTTTCAAATGTAATTATATTACAAATTCAGTGTAAATAAAACTTTATTCGATGTAAAGGAAAATGTAATACAGATGTATTAATTAATATGGAAGGCTATTTTCTAACTCGCTTATCAGTTAACTATTTTTTATGAAACATTTTTTGCCTCAGTATACAGCTTATTTTACAAAAGGAAGATACAGAAAAGTCAAACTGTACGATTAGAAAAACTGTGTTAACACTACAAAGATAAAAAAGCAGAAAAGAAAAACTGTTCCATATCATTTTCTGTACTCAAAAGTTGACGTGGGAGGTGCTGAAGTTGGAGTGTCAGAGAGGGCAGGAGGTTCTTAAAGAGACACAGGCAATTTCAAAGTGTCAGATACAACTATAACGCAATGTCAAAATTCTTTCAAGTTGTTTTTGATATATGCAGTATTTTCATAACAAGTGAAGGTAGCATAGTTACTTGATTATACTATATGACACCATGTGCCTCTGAAATGTATGACCCTCTCCCCTTTATTTATAAAGTCTCAGTAATGTAGAAAAAGAAAGTTCTGAAAGCTTTTGCTGTTATAAGTAACAGCAAAACCAAAATCAGCTGGCAGCTGAAGAAAACCCAGAATCAGCTAGAAGCCATATCAGCAGGTCAAGGCCTTAAAAAGATCTGTGGTCAATAATTGACAAAAACTCTGATAGGCCCTTGTGTGCTTTAATTTTTTTTTTTTATTAAAAACAGTTTAAAGTTAGATTTTTTTTTTAACATGTTGTAGTTAATACATTCTCCCTTCAGGAGGACAGATGCAGATTTGATCTGACTGGTGTGTCTTTCTACCCATGTGTGTGGGTTTTTCTCACTGGCCTGCAGCTACAGACAACACAAATCCAAATCTAAAACCAAGCATGTTAGGTTAATTACTGATTCTGAACTGGGTGTGCGAACAAGTGGGCGTCAGGTCACCATTTTGGCCCTGATATGGACTTCCAACCTGCCAAGGGTATACTCCATCTCCTTCCCAAAGAAAGCTGGGAAAAGATCCAGCCTCTCTCTTACAAGATAAATCACATACCACTAATGGATGTATAGGCTTAATTTTTACAATAATATTTATATTAGAAACATAAGTTTTCATAAACCTTTTAACCAACATGAAATATAAGTAATGAGACCATTGTGTTAAAAATTTAGCAGTAAATTGGACTTTTTCAACACAAAGGTTACATTAGGGTTAGGCTACATAGCCTCTATATTAAGTGCTTTTATCCACATAGTTTTGTATCTGAACACTGGAATCTCTTATCTATTCCTCCCAATGATGAGAAAATGTTTGTGGCGGCATGTGACCTCCTATAGGAAAAGTGCTGTGCCAAGCTGTTTCAGAGCTTCCTCTCCTTTTATTCTGTCAAGCTGATCCAAGTACTTTAGGTAAAAAATAAAAAAAAAAGAACTTTTTTAAAAGACGCTGATGTCATCACTGTTGCTACTTCTCAGGCAGCTTGCCATAAATATAAAAAAGTCACCCTAGCAACTACAAAATGGAGCCGAAGTAAGTCCGTCTTGAGTTGTTTGTGGCAGGATCGGTCAGAAAGCCATTTTCATAACAAACAAAGGAATGCCCCATTTGTTGGGGAAGATTGTCAGGGCACTCTGTGTTGCTGTTGATTGTTGAGCTTTTATCATCGTGCAAGTTTCAGGCTTGTCATGAGCTGTTTAGTCAACACTGACATGTAAGAAAGCTCTTTTGATGAGGCGACTGGATGAAGCTCTCTACAAACGCTTTTGTGGCATTTAAAATACTGGAGTCTAGTCGTATGACTTAACCATTCAAATTCTTCACAGCAACTGTCATAGTCAAGTTGGCAAGTTTTTGGTGCAAGGAGAGAAAAAAAAGATTAAAAAAAAAAAAAAAAAAAAAAAATTTCGAGGTATTGTCATTTGTTATATGCTTTAGGGCATTTTTGGGGTTCTGTTTGAATCAGACTTCTATCTGTGGTTATTATTGTCAAGATAAAAGCAAAAGTATTAAATTCGTTTTAGCTTTTTCCAATTTTTTCACTGAAATGTCATTTGTCATATTTAAGTAGAAATAGAAGAAAAGATGATTTTTATGTTTTTTTAATTAACATTAAGAGACAGGGGCCAACATCAATTAAGAAATCCAGAAAATGTGACATGCATAGATATTCAGTCCCATTTTAACAGATACCCCTAAATAAATTTCAGTTTAAACAACTGCCTTCAGAGATGACATATTTAGTAAATAGTCCACCTATGTGTAATTGCAGCTCAGTATAAATCCGGGTTTCTTGCGAAGGCCTTAGAGATAGGTTAGAGAACGTTACTAAAAGACAACATCATTAAAACCAATGAGCACAACAAACAATTTAGGGAGAAAATTGTAGAGAAGCTTAAAGCAGGGTTTGAAATAAGCCAAGCACTGTCTATGTCACAGAGCACTATGTTGTCTATAATTTGGAAATGGAAAGATTATGGCAGAATCGCAAAGTTATCCAGACATCCACCTCAACTTAACAGCCCTGGGAAGGAGATCATTAATCAGAGAAATCAGCAACCATTAAGCCCATAACTCTGGAGAAGCTGTAGAGATCTACAACTCAAGTGGGAGAATCTGTCAACTGTTAGTTGTGGACACTAGAGTCTGGTCATTTTGGACCAGTGTAGAAAGAAAACCAGAATAGAAAGAAGCTCATAAGTAGTCCCATTTCCAATTTGCCACAAGCAATGTTTGGAAGGTAGAAAACACCTTACAAGAAGCATTTTTGGTCAAATGAGACCAAAATTAAATCTTATTGACATACATGAAAAATGCAATATGTGGCAGAAAATTAACATTGCACATCAGCCTGAGCACAAGAGCCCCACACGATTGCGGCCTCATCGCACTCTTGGATTATTTCTTTGGCAAGGAAAGGGAAAATTATTTAGAAATTATAGGAAGATGGATGGAGTTAAATACAGGACAATCTTGGAAGAAAACAAGTTTCAAAAGACTTAAGACTGGGATTTAGTTTTTCTTTCCAGCAGGACAACAACACTACACACACAGGCATACTGAGACTAAAAGACAACGTCATTGTCTTTTAGTCTCAGTATGTCTGAAATTAAAAGATATACTTTGAGTGTCATACTAAAAGTACAAAGATAGCAAAGACCTCAACACCTTGTAGACGTAGTTGCGGTAAAAGACGGTTTTGTAAAGTGTTGAATCAGTGTGCACTGAATACAAATGAAAATAACATTTTATGTAACAGTTTCCTTCCATCTTACAATTGTGCACTACTACATATTACTCTAGCAAGATGCTGTAAATAAATCCACTGAAGGTTATGCATGATCGTTTCTAACTTCGACTTCTTTCACTGTAATTGAGGCAGCCTGGTGGTTTCAAAATAATGAAAATGAGATCTTATTACACAACAGAGCTGACTTCTATTAGTCTGCTTCTGACAAAATGAGAAAAATGTACAAGAAGCACAAAAACTTTTACAAGGCACTGTGAAAAATGCCACAGAAAATTATGCATAATCATGTCTCACTTTATTTTCTTTAGTTCTAGGTTTAATTGAGACAACACAGGGGGTTCAAAATAGTAAAAAATAAAGAGCTATTATTTTTCTGAAAAATATGTTTTTTCACAGTCTAACTACAGAACAGTCCTGATAAAATAGGAAAAAATATTTAATACATTTGAAAGGCAATGTAAGACTTCTTTTTGCCAAAAAAATAAATCTCTTACCTATAAAGTCTGAGACCACATGTAAATGTGACACCTAATTTCACACAACTGCTTAATCTACAAGTAGACTGCTAGTAATGCAAGCCTCGCACAGCATCGCCCGGGGGAGAACTTCTGTCTGGGCTCTTACAGTGGCTGCTGAAGCAGTGAAACCAGCAACAATGGCACGAATGACAGCGGTGGGAATCACTGAAATCACAGCATCCAGGGACAAGAAATGGCTTGTCATTTCCTGTGAGTGCCTGCCTTTTCTATTAAGGTTCCATGATTATCTTCTGGTTCTAAATGCATCACTTCATTTTTGTTGGAGGTTTTATTTGTTACAGCGTCTCCAAATCTATATCTGCTCTCACAATGTGTTGTACTGTGTTTCCATCTTCTCTTTATTTAAAAACATTTTCCCTATATACTGTTGGTGGTGCTGTTGTCATACTGTGCATATTAAGTCTTTTAAACAATGCATCTGACTAGAGATCACTTCTGTTAATCTCTCTCAGTCCTTCAGTAAAAACTGAATCTATTAAAGACTTCAGGAACTTGTTTATTTATATTATTTATTTT